>JANHFK010003552.1:98603-109785 GCA_036250565.1 Sibynophis collaris | reverse complement strand
ATATTTATTTCAGAAGAACAAGCTTGTCATTCTGGCTTTATATGACTTTCCACAGCTGGGAGTCTTCCAAATAACATTAGACTATGACGTCCAAAATTCTAACCATCTAGCCACTGGTGATTAGGAATTTTGTAGCACACACATTCTGGAGGGTTGCTGGTTGAAGTTTAAACTATTCCAAGGTTAAAATATATACTAATGTAAAAATAAAGGCAAGTAATTAATATAATATAAATAATAATATCTATATATTTGATACGTGTGTGGGTAGTCTCAGTTTACTAATTTATTGGAGTGGAAATTTGTAATTATTTAAAATGGGGATTAACTAATAAATTCTAATAATGTTGTAGAGCCGTGATGGCAAACCTATGGCACGCGTGCCACAGGTGGCACATGGAGCTATCTGTGGGCACGCAAGTGTTGCCTTAACTCAGCTCCAATGCACATTCATGTGCCAGCCAGCTGATTTTTGGGGCTTCCGTGTCCATTAGAAGTTGGAAAACAGGCCGTTTCCAGCCTCCGGGGGGGGGGGAGGCCATTTTCGCCCTCCCCAGGCTCCTAGAAAACCTCTGGGAAAACTAAAAAACAGGCCTAACGGACCCACTGTGCCATCGTGTGCAAAAAGCGGGGAAAGTGTGTGTGCGGGGGTGTCGTGCGCACATGCACGGAGGGTGGGGCATGGGCACTCAATTATGGGTGTGGGCACACACGTGCGTCTCACACACACACACACCATGCTTTTGGCATGCGCCGGCAAAAAGGTTAGCCATCACTGCTGTAGAGTATCACCATGACTTTTTAAAGAAAAAGTAAGCAGAAATGTTTTTACACAATTAAACAAAATATTTCTAGTTTTAATTCAGTATATGAAAAATAAAGCCATTTAACAGTGTAGATCTGTAAAAATGAAAATAAAATATTTCAGTACATTTTTATAATTTTGCAGATTTTTTAAATTACATAAATGTTTTTCGGCTTCCCCATCTTAAGCTGCTTTTTTTGTAATCTTTATATATTCATGTGAGAATGTTTATTCAAATATTTATAAAAATACACATTGACAAGGAAAAGAGTATATGCTGATTATGTTTTTCCTGTACTTAAATCAGAAAAATATTCATTTCAATATTCATATTTTCTAATCTATTTGCCCAACCAATAATGTTAAAAAGTTATTGTTAGTATGTGAAGGGTTACATTCTTGTCAAATATAAATTTTAAAAACAAAGTTCTAAAAATACCGTTTAGATACAAAATGACATAGTTTGAATATTACATTAATGATCACTAATAATGATGCTATTTTAAGTAGCTGAAAATATTTTGTTTTACATCTGAGGATTTTCATAGACCTGATCTGCTTCTGACCATTTGAATCCCTACACTATTAATAGTTCAGTTCTGTTCAGTTTATCCTTCTTTGTTTCAGCTAATATAAAGCAATAAAGCTACTTCTTTTTTAATGAAGTATTTTCTTTCTCTATTAAGACTTAGTCCTTGATTTTGCTCAAAAGAAATAGAGTTGTGTTTACTTTTGTCTGATTGCAGATGCAGAGAAATGATTTGGCGTGCCACATGCAAGAATTTACTCAGGTTCATATGAGAATGATGGCTCAGACTCTTCGGAGCGTCAGTGTTACTACTCCAACTTCCATGAATTTTTCTGGAACTTTACCCTTTGACCCATCACTCTTCTCTCAAGGCATGCCACCCTCGTGTGAGTGTAGCCCAGAGGTCCAGAACTTCAAGGAGACTATTCAGCAACTGGAAGGTCGCTTGGTAAGACAAGATCACCAAATTAGAGAACTCATTGCAAAAATGGAGACACAACACTCCCAGATGGGAGATCTCAAACGCACCATCCGAACGCTAGAGGATAAAATTGTTGACATTGAAGCCCAACAATGTAATGGTATTTTCCTGTGGAAAATTGAAAATTTCAGTGCATACCTGAAAGCCCAGGAGGAAGACAGACCCGTTGTGATCCATAGTCCAGGTTTCTACACAGGGAAACCAGGATATAAACTTTGCTTGCGTCTGCATATCCAGTTACCAAGCGCTCAACGTTGTGCTAACTACATTTCTCTTTTTGTTCACACCATGCAAGGGGACTATGACAGTCATCTCCCTTGGCCTTTCCAAGGCACCATACGCCTATCAATTTTGGATCAGTCTGAAGGATCTCCAAGACACAACCATGAAGAAGTAATGGATACCAAGCCTGAGTTGCTAGCCTTCCAACGTCCTATGGTCCATCGCAACCCAAAGGGCTTTGGATATGTAACTTTTATGCAGTTGCAAGCCCTAAAACAAAGAACATACATAAAAGATGATATTCTCTTGGTACGCTGTGAAGTTTTAACACGTTTGGACTTAACCAGTCTCCGAAGAGAAGGTTTTCAGCCTCGTAGTACAGATGGAACATCGTAGCCTATCTTGATTGTTATGTAATTATGAAAACCAAGCTTGGTTAATATTATTTGGCTCCCTAAGGGGAGCAGCAAATGAAGCTCCTGTTTCAAAAAGAAAAAAATCATGTAAACCTGAAGTAGCAAAATTCTGGTAGTACCACTTCTTCCTCCTTAGGAATTGAAATGTAGCAGTAATAAATAAATAAATATGCATTTTATGCCTTTTTTGCTACATGAAAAATCTTTCACTTATAGCAGCTGCTTTTCTATCTTTTTATATGAAGAATCTGCAGAACTGTAAATGAAGGCTGAGATTCATAAAAATCACAGATCTTTGAATCAGAAGTTAGACTGCCAGTCTGGAGTATACTTTTCAGGAAAGGGGAAAATCATTATTCTGTCATAAGACAAAATATATATGTAGTGCACTCTGTTGTTCCTTTTGGTGAGCTAGATGACTGACTGACTATAATCAGTAGCTGACGTGTGCTAAAAATTGTAATTAAAACAGAGCCATTTACTGTACAGTCAGTACAGTATTGTTATTTGTCATTAGAAGATTGACAGCTAGAGCTATAAACATATTTGTATCTCAGAAGTTAAATTGTGAAATATATCTACATAAGAGACAAATAGATAGTGGGATACCTCAGGGATCTGTCTTGGGCCAAGAATTCTTCAATATTTTTATAAATTACTTGGAGAAAAGAATGGAAGGGAAACTTACCAAATTTGCAAATAGCACAAAGCTAGGAGGAAACACCTTAGAAGACAAGGTTTGAAATGTTTTGTTATGCTTGAACAATTGGACTTTATGCAAGTAAATATTATTCAGTGGCAAAGAAAAAGTCAGGTTCTGCACCTAGATGGAAAAAAATCAGATGCACAGGTAGAAGATAGATAGTACCTGGCTCAGCCATAGCATTTGTGAAAAAGATCTCATGAAAAAGTTCTAGTAGACCACAAATTAAGCATGAGCCAGAGAAGAATGCAGAAGAACCATAAGAAGATGATAAAAGATTTGGAAGGTAATTATTATGAAGAACAGTTTTAAAAACTGGGTTTGTTTAGCCTAAGTAAGAAAAGGGTAATAGACATGATATAAGTGATAACCGTCTTCCAGTGCTTCAAGTGCTGTTGCAGTGAAGAAGGTATGGATTTATTCTGCCTAATACCTAAATAGAGGACAAAAATAAATGGTGTATTTCCCAGGATCATTAGTACTCCTTCAGTGGAGATTTTCAAGCAAGAATTGGACAACCATTTGCCTTGGATTATCTGAGGATTCCTACCCTGGGAGGGAAAACTTGGATTATAAAGCCTCCAAGCTACCTTCCAATGGATTCCATAGAATATTATTTCATGAATTGAGTATATAAGATCATAAATTAGGCCTAAATTCTGATGCATTATATAACAAAAACCATTTTATATATATACATTCACATAGTTTGTGACTTAAGACTCATCCTCAGGTACCACAATTGCACCTCTCCTGTAGGCACATGATTACAATTCAAATGCTTGGTAACTTTTTCATATTTAGTTGCAATGTCTTGTGGTTATGTGTCTGCAATTTGTGACCTTCCCAGCTGGCTCTTGTCAGACAAAGTCAATTGAGAAAGCTGAATTCATTTTAATGACCACTTGATTCACTTAACCATATGATTCATTTAATAGCAGTAAAAATGGCTGAAAAATCTGGTCATGTGAGAACTTACATTTTTACTGCAGTTAAGTGAATCATGGTTAAGTGAATCAATCCATTCTCAACTACTGTTAACATAATGATAAATTAGGTTTGATGTATCTAAAAGCTTACTGTAGATCTCTTCTGGAGAAGCTTAATGAGGCATCAACCTGATTGCCTCAGGACATCTTTGCCCTGATGAAATCTTGAGGTATCCTTGACTGATGTTTCCATGTCATTATGTCATTTGCACTGCTTAATCGTATTCATTTGCCCTGTTGCATGGTTTTTTTGCACTTGTGGTGATAAATTTTAACTGTGATTCTGCTACGAATGTTAGACATGTTTCATTTTTACCTTTGCAATCTGTTAGCCTTAAAGGGAATTCCCCTTCTTTTAAAGGTGATTTGGGATAGGCATATATGCTTGCATTCTGCAGTGTTTTCCGTTTATTTTGCTGACATATTCAGCATAGGTGTTACAATTCTTGAGAATGTTATTTTTTTTAAATCCAGCTTCAGATTGGCTGATCTGAGCAAAGCTGTAACATTTTTGACCACAACAATCTGTGTAGCAATGTGCTACTTTGGTGCATAAACATGCTATTAGTGCTAATTGTAAAAGTGATTACCTTGTGTACAGATGTCTCTGATCAAAATTCCTTGGTGTCAGCAAGATCATTTTGGTGAAAGTGCTCTTGATAATACCCGTGTGACATGAGAGCGAAAATGTGGAGTCACGACCAAAGTTAACTAAAGGATGAATATGTGGCTGTGATGTGTGAAACAAAAATAAGGCAGCCTTTACCTTTACTTGGAAAAAAAATACTGATATAACTAGTACTGGTGGCAACAGTTAATCCCCAAAGTCTGCACTAGTATTCCATGAGAACATATGACAGTAAAGCTGTAGCTCCATGAGAGCATAAAGTTTCTTTACAGTTTTATAAGAATAATCAAAGTATGTCCCCTACTTCCAAACAAATGAAAGCTACAAAGCAATGAATCAATCACGGAAAAACACTCAGATTTTGAGTTGAAAAGACACAATAGGGGACAAAGCTTATTTGAACCAAACATTTCCCAGCATTTGGGAGTGAAATAAAGTATTACTTGGTGCCGTAATGTGAATGTGAGAGTGTTAAGGTTACCTATTCTACATTTTTATAGAAGAGAATCTTACTTGGAAACAAAAAAGTTACATTACCTTTTCTAAACTCCCACCCCACACAGGCCCTGAAAATGTGCATTATTTTAAATAATTGCTTGTCTATTCAGAATACATACCTTTATAAATAATGATTTGTACCATATAATTTTATATTCTCATGCTTTTTTATGAAAAAGAACAGTATATTCTTTATTTAAACTTGATCTAATTGTAGGGATGTCATTTCTGATGATGTAGTATGATACTAATATATCTTAGTATGATATATTTCATTTACTTATCCAAAAGTAAATGTCACTCATTGGAACTTATTTCAAACTATCTTCTAGTAAGCTAAGAAGAAGAATGCTGGCATATTTAGATATTTTTATATACAGAAGTATTATGTATTACAGTGTATCAATTTACTGCATATTTACAATGCTATTTTGACAAAAAATCTCAATTTCCCAGGGTACGTGGTTATGAATAGTAATTTATCATAATAAGCATTAACATTTAAGGAATCATATTCCATTTCGTTAATAAACTATTAGATAGCATATCCTGGCTTTGTCAGTTGTAGTTTCAGATTATTAGAAATCAAATCCTTCTCTGATAAAGGTAGGAGCTAATTACTATATGTAGACTTATTTCAGCTCCTACCTTACTTAGGTAGTCTTATGGACAACTGTTAAGTCAACCTAAATAGACTTTCAGATAATGAAATATAGGATTGTAGTCTCATCTTTTATTTAAAAATGGTTTAATACTTGTCAAGATTTCTATTTAAAATATCTGCACTTTTTGTCAATTAATTAAACTAATTTTATTTTCCATCACTTCCAATATTTTAGCTTCTGTTTTATCCTGATTTTTTTAATTCAAAAACTTTTGAGTCCTAATTTTGGAATTAATTGCAGATAGACATCAATAAGATCTAATCCATATCTTAGATTTTATTTTTAATTACCTGGCTTTTAGCTTCCTTACTACCAGCTACCTATCCCTTTTCATTGTATATATTGTGCTTATCTGTGTAGTATGCTACTGTTTTTATTCAGTGTTTTATATTCTGCCATATAGTGGGGATAGGACAGGACGAAAAATTAGGAGCTGGATGCACTTTTTTAATACAACAAATTTCATTAAAAGGCATAAGCTTTCATAAACTATAGGTCAATAGTTCATATGTATGGAATGGAAGAGAGGTAACTATAGACTTCTAGTTGACTTAAATTCCAGTTCCCAACAGACTTGGTTAATAACATTAGTAATCAGGTATGTTCAGAACTGTAACCCGCACTAAGATTTGAAAAGTCCCAGGTTATCTCTCTCCATTCTCTTGAGCGTTTTAAATTTTTTATTATTATTCTTACATGTAAAAATCCAGTACTTTGAAGAATTGTGCAGTTGAAGTTGATCACTGTGTGTGTTTATATCTATGAATGTATGTGCAAAAACCTTCTATTTCTTTGGAATACATAGAAATTGAATAATATCTTTTCAGATAAAGCTGATTAAAAGAATGGCATGTGAAGACATGTTTTTGCTGCTTTCTGTATAGAGGTCAAATTTATCCCTGTATGTTTTCTTTCAGGATCATATGCTTTATCACAATTGTTTCAAAATCGGATACTTAACTACCTTGCAATGTAGGATAAAGTGAATTTTTTTTTCTATTTGGTGACCATGTTTTTTTCTTTATTCTTTTTAGTGGATTGGCTTAGAGAACTATAGGTAGTGCACTAATGTATACAGAAAGCTAGATATATTACTTCTGCCCCTTTTATATGCTTTGGGAGAGCATGAAGATATTTTCACTCTGGGAGGCTAAGCAGATTTATTTTAAGGGGTTTTTTTTAAGTGCCATTTTACCGCAAAGCTTTTTTATCTAATACTGCAGGCTACTTCTGGTGACTGCTGGCTTCCAGCAGTCCGGCAGTTCAAGTCTGACCAGCTCAAGGTTGACTCGGCCTTCCTTCCTCTTGAGGTCGGTAAAATGAGGACCCAGATTGTTGGGGGCAATTTGCTGAGTCTGTAAACTGCTTAAAGAGAGCTGTAAACCACTGTAAGGGTATATAAATCTAAGTGCTATTGTTATTAAACATTAACATGAATATCTGAGAATATCATAAATGAGGCTGGCAAAATAGGCTAAGTATACAGTATACGGCCTCCTATATTTTTTAAATAAGGTATTGCAAGTTGGTTTTCTGTTTCATTGAAATGTCAGATTATTATATGTTGAACCAGGTACCCAACACAAACATACAAGTGAACTATACAACAGAAAACTACCATTTAAATTAAAATGCAGGTCTTTAAATGAACTAATGCTGTGACATAATCCAGTAAATTAAAAGTGCTAGTAACAACACCACACTAAAATATTACATACTGTCAATGTTGCTAATGCCTCTGAACAGTGTTTAATAAATGCACTAATGACCAAATACATTCATGGGCAAAAATCTCAGAAATAACAAAATGTGGACAAACCTAGACTAGAAGTCTTCTGAATTATAGATTTACGTAATGTCCCCAGTCAGCAAGCTCTTTTTAAAAATGTATAATGTTTTGTTTTATTTTTTCATACTTCTCCATAAATGTTTTGTCAATCAGTGAGTTTTATATATAGTATTGTCAATGTGTTTCTTACAGTTTAGCTGTCAATAACAGATGGAACAAAGTTTTCAAAAATGTGGTTGAATGGGTAAAAGACATTAACTTTAGCAATTCGTTTCTCATTTACATAGCTGCTGAACTTGATTTCTTCAATGCACATGTGTTCATGATTTTCCTCTTCCTGTTTTGAACACAAGAGGAAGTCCTAGAGAAACTGGGGCATTTCTTGCTTGCTTATGATAAAGTGCATTTGAGTCTCTTGAATAAAAACAAAATAGCAAAAACTGTTTTATGCTGGTGAATGGAATGGGCAGTTTTTATAGGGTGAATTATAGGGATGAGCATAAATTTTCAGTGATGTGGATTGCAATTCCTTCCCCAATTTTAGTCCATAATGGTTGCCATTAATGGGAATTGTGAATTCAGCAGTAGTTTTAGCAGGAGAACCATCTGCTGTTGTGTTTCTAAGTGCTTAACTGTAACTTGTATGGTTACAAATCTTTTTCAAGGCCTAGTGGCTGCTGAAAACATTGCTTGCCTTGCACATCAGTATCGCCGTTTGAGAAAACAATTTGTAACTGCTCAAAAATGTTGGGTTTTTCAAAATAAAAATCAACATGAAAAGTCCTCCTTATTTCAAGACATAAAATAAGATCGCATTCAACAAATCAGAACATGACTTCATGGCTTACATATGTCTAGGTTAAGTGTAGCGCATAAATGCCGTACATTTCAGATATTTCTGCTATGAGCATTTTTCATACTGGGTTTATTGATGTGCTTAAGTGTAATTAACTAATTTCATGTAGTAAGTTATTACCAGTGCTCTATTTAACTTACACTTCTGAATATACAGTAAATGAGTATTCTAAATTCCAAGAGCTTGAGTCAACTTTTATGCATGTCTTTGATTAAAGTGGCCACGAAGGGGCAGTATTACTCTACTGTATTGAGTTCAACAATGCTGTTTCAAAATAAAACTTTGAAAGATGCTTTTAGTCATTGGTAAGATGAGGATTTTAAAATTCTGCTCACTGACCCAACTGCAGACCAGTTTAACTAAACACATGCTCTATACCATGAAATTTAACCTTGCAGCACTTACCAAGTAGTTAGATTTTAATGCTTTCTTTTTACATTGAGATTGAACAATCCAAACGAATGATAAATACTAAATGGAAATCCAGCTATTGAGGCAATAAGTAAACATCACAGCCACAAGGAAACAATCTCTTAAATAAATTGTAAGCGCTTCAGGGGAACTGTCAGTAGCAACTCCTCATCACCTTGTTAAGAGAAACTTAAATCTAGGGCAGATGGTATTTTAAAGAAAAAGAAAGTGTCACTAAAATATATTCAACAGGATAAAGAATGCAGATGTTACCAGGTTAGATTCTATTTCTAATATCTTTGAGCCAAACCCTAGGAAGAAGCATCTTCCTCTGATCCCAAACTCATCTATTTCTATTCCAAGTCTGAGCAAGCCCATGAATATTTCAGTTACCTCAATTAAAATGGTTTGAAAGAATGTTCATTCTGAAGGGATTTTCCAGCTTCCTAAGCTGGCTACAGCACTGGTTTTCTGGCAGTCTTCCATCCAAGTAATAATCATATCTGATCCTGCTTAGCTTGCTGAGATTGTCTAAAGTCACCAAGGTACTGCCACCCAGCTAGACTTTTTTTTAAAAAAAAACACACACATAATACGTTTTAGATTTTAGCTGGTCAGAGTTCCCAAATCTTTCTGGGTTGGTGGCCTGGAGAGGGGGGAAAGAGGGATGGTTTTGTGGGAGGGACAGGTGCGTGCACAAGCACCCATCACTTGCACGAGTGGGGTCGCGAGCACCTGCAACGCTTGCACAAGTGAGGCCCCGAGTACCCGCAATGTTCACATGAGTGGGGCCCTGATGCCCGTGATCCTTGTGCAAGTGGGGCTGTGAACTCCTGTAATGTTTGTGTGTGGGGCCCCAAGAGCCCATGATGTTCAACGCGAATGGACCCCAAACACCTGCAATGCTCATGTGAGAGGGGCTGCAAGCCCCTGCGATGCTCGCATGAGTGGGGCTATAAGTCTCCACAACCTTTGCATAAATGCGGCTGTGTCAGCCAACTACTCGCATGGCCCAGTTGCATATAGGTAGTGGGCCTTGGCCCACAGTTGGGAGACCCCTGATATAAGCTATCATTTTATCTAGCAAAAACTAATGCTTCTCTAGATTAGGAGGAATAAAAACAAACTGAAAAGATATAGGTTATTCCATTTGGGCATTATGCTAGTTACCTTTCCCCAGCATGCTGGTTGGTGGGGGATAGTTTTGGAAATCCAGGATCTATGAGGTTATTAACATATGAAAGAGATCCTCTATAAAGTGTATGCACTGGTCTGTAAATAAAAACTTTTAAAAATTGA
Organism: Sibynophis collaris; assembly: GCA_036250565.1. Taxonomy (NCBI): domain Eukaryota; kingdom Metazoa; phylum Chordata; class Lepidosauria; order Squamata; family Sibynophiidae; genus Sibynophis; species Sibynophis collaris. Next base: position 99,494 of record JANHFK010003552.1, on the reverse strand, counting down.
GTACAATTTTCATTTTCGGGAATATAGATACCAATTTTTTCATGCAAAGATAATGTTATTGCACATTATCTGTATTTTGTGAAGCATTCTCAGATAAAGAATGTAGAAAGAATTAGTGATAAAAAATAGGCTAAAATTTGGAACACTAAGAAATGTATTTTGTTTTTCTAAATGCTAAGTAGTATATTATTCACGTATTTCAAGCATTTGTATGCTGAGCATTGTCTGCCTGTCTTTACAGAGACTTGTATTGTGCCTTAGTGACCTATCTCAGCCATGTAGTTCATTTCTTGGCCAAATTACTTTTTTCTTAATGCCACCTATTTGCCCTCTGTGAAGTAGAGTAAGAAAATTTGTCAATTCATGGTTGTACTTTCTACTTTGGAACTTGAACACCATCTCTGACTAATGCTTTTTGGGGACCTATTTTTCTTACCTATTTGCCACATGAAAAATTAATATTTTGTGACTAGGCACAACAGCCACTTTGATCCATGGATAGGCTTTTTGCCTGGCACAATAATTTGGTGACAGTGCCCAACACAATTTTAAAAAGAAGGAAAAATCTCCAAATATGTCCATTAAATGTCCCTAGTCTGTTTCCTAGCTGAGAATACACGTCTTCCTCACTATTAACCATTCTGCCAGTTTAGAAAGCAAATGCCTACGGTGGCTCCTTCTGCCAATGCAGTAAATTGAATTAGCAATTAAACAATTATATGCTATTTTTCCCTGAATAGTCTCTAGTGCTCTTTGTAAGGTCAAGATTTTTATATAGCAATTGATTAACAACCAGTGGTGAAATCCAATTTTTTTTGCTACCGGTTCTGTGGGCGTGGCTTGGTGGGTGTGGCAGGAGAAGGATACTGCAAAATCTCCATTCCCACCCCA
>JANHFK010003552.1:78301-98573 GCA_036250565.1 Sibynophis collaris | reverse complement strand
ATGCCTCTGACAGCTAAAATGGGCTGTGGTGCCTGACAGCTAAAACAGGCTGCGTCCACCCCCCCTTGCCTCATTTTTAACCCCATGGCCTCCTGCAGCACATTGCTGGCTGAAAACAGGATGAAGATGGGGGCGAAAATGAGCCAATAAATAGGTTGAAAACAGGGCCAAAAACAGCTGGCAGAGTGCTGGAGGCCATGGAGGGTGAAAACGAGATGCAGGGGGGCTGCTTGTGGACCCCCCGTGCCCTGTTTTGGCCATCAAGGTGCTGTAGGAGGTATCCGTCCACCCTCCCCCTCCCCCAGCCTGCAGAGATTTACTATGCTGATCCGGCCCTCAAAGAAATCCAGTGTGACACCCCTGCCATAGACACTAAAATCTATGTTGCATACTAGTTCAAATCTATTGGTCTTTTTGCGTATCTGGTATAAAGTAGTATCGTGTTTGGTAATGTGGTTTGGTATCGCCAATTTTGCCAGGGAGCACCTATCTGGAATCAGATGGGAAAGTTGTTATCATGGATAAAATGCCAGACTGCAGTTCCTACCCTGGTCTCAATTCCCTACCTCTATTTTAGAGTCCTTCATAGTGATTAACTTCACTACTAATTTTTTTACTAAGGATGGTACAAACTGGGGAACGTACTGCATGCTAAACAGTTGTTTTACTGGTGGACCCTGCTCCTTGCTATCTTACTTGCCCACCATTGTTGATTTTTTTTCTATATCACCATTTCCCAGAAGGGAGCCAAGATCTTTAATCATGCAGCTTTAGCAGTGGAAATGATAGTTGTCTGTTTGGGTTTGAGGCTATAGCACAAAGGAACCACAAGACGGATTTTAAAGAGAATTAAGGCAATAAGAAAGTTAGAACTGCTTGTCTGACAGGGTTACATTTCCATCCTGTTTATATGCAAAAAAGAGAAAATATATGAATAAGCCTCAAAGCTGTTTCACATGAAAATGTCAAATAAAGATAACAAAGCTTTGTTTCTTAACAGTCAATACGTCTGAAAGGACTTTCTGTATCTCTTTTGCATGTTTTTTTTTTTAATTAAGGAGGTGATTTTTTATGATTTTTTAATATATATCGTGTTTTCCCAAAAATGAGACCCCGTCTTATCTTTTTTTGAACCCTGAAATAAGTGCTTGGCCTTATTGCCATGCACTCAAAAGCCCCATTGGGTTTATTATCAGGGTATGTCTTATTTTGCGGGGAAACAGGGTATGTCTTGCCTGCGATTCGTTTCATGGAAAAGAATACTTTGCCATGATGTCTATATTTTTTTTAATCATCTGTAAAGTTTAAATTTTGTTACTTTTTGACAAATAAATGATTTCACATTAGGGCTCTGCCCGTGCATCTCCCTTACATTCAGTTTGTCAGCCAAACTACCTATAGTTTGGATGTTGAATCAAAGCAGTGGCCTGAAAACTTTTTTGAACTTGGATCTAGTTCTGCACTGAATTGCAATTGTTGGAAGTTCCTTCCTAGTGTTTTATTTTCTTAAAAATGAGTTTTTGACAGACCATACTCCTTATGGCAGACTACTTGTGAGCTTAATTGTAATGCCTTCTCAAAATTCAGGTGTTTTTTTTTTCATTGTCCCAAAAAAGTGTGTGATGCTTGCTTTATCTCTATTTCCACCAGATATTTAGAATAACTAATTGTTTTCAAGCAGAAGAATTTTTCCTAACATTGCATCTTCCAAACATGTTGGGCTCCAGGTCAATGTAGAACATAGAAAAATGTTATTGTTTTCTTAATTAACTGTACTTTTTGTGACAAGAAAGTTGCATACACAATAGAACCTGGGTAGTATTTGTTAAATGTTTATTTTGAACTGGCAGGAAAAGCACACATCCCACATTCTCCACACAGATTTTATTCTACTGTTTGGGTTTTTTGCATCATGCAATTATGTTTACCATTTAAACAGCTAAATAAATTATGGTTGGATTGTGCTAAGACACCCAACAGCACTTCTTTATCTGCAGCTATATGAAGAAATGTTTCTTCTCCTTGGATTATGTGTGACTTCCATCAAAAGGAAACCATTGCCAAATAAGCATTAAACGTATGAAAATTATATTAGGAAACTGGATTTAAAACAAAACAAAAAATCCCTATCAATTCTAGATACTAAAGGCCATTGCCCATCAATATCAAGAAACCTGCAGGAGGAAGGCAACTAGCCACGAAACTTAAAACATCCTTTCTCTATTCTGTTTGTTAAAGAATGGGTTGGCTACCAGAAATGTATGGAAATATTTCTAGAAATCACTATACCAGTTCCAAAAAACTCATCTAACTTGATCCTGATATTTGCAGCAGTCAATGATTACTGCAGTTGCGGATATTCCCTGTTCTGTGTGGAATTTTTGCACAGAAGGGTTTCTATTCCCATCAGCCAAAGGGAGTTGTCTGCTATTACCACACTAATGCAAATGCAACCTTTCTTTCATTGTTATCAATAAAAGCTATTTCTAGAATATTCAGTCTTAAACCCAGCTGTCAGTGTTCCAGAAACCCCTCTCCCAACAACAGCAACCCCTAATTTATAGAAGCTAGTAGCTCAAAATCATTATTGCATGCTTACCGGCTCAGCACTGGTGTTATATTTTTGGCAAGCAGTCAGATACTTTCCTTAAGAATGCTTTTAGTAGTTTTCTGAAAATAATTTGAGTAATTCCTGAGATGTACTGCGATCAAAACATCAAAACAATATGCTAGCCTAGGTTTTAGGCTACTGCTTTCATTTTATTTTATTCACCCAGAATAGAATTTGTTAAATCTGACCAGCCCTGATGATAAGAGTGGAAAAAGTTTTACTGCTCCTATTTTTATAGTTTAGGTGTACACCACATTATAATGGAAATAGTTCATTGTCCTACAAAGGGATGTACCACTGTAACAACCTTCAAGATTTTATAACTGGCTTCCTTGTATTTTTCACAAGACATCGCATTTGAGAAGGAGTAAACTGCCTGTCCCTAACACTGGAGTTCATCTTCCCAATCTGCAAGGCAGAATAAAACTAGGATTACTATGTTCACCCTCCGGATAAGACAAAAATGGAATGCATCTGAGGGTACAAAAACCTAGCTGGAAAAACAAACTCTGAGAAACTATTGCTCTGAGGCAACATTGGAATGTTTCAGCTGAAACAACTTTGTACCTTTGTAGTCCACAGAAAGGACCCTCATAATATTAGACCCTAAGAACACAATCAGCTTCAGGATGTGCCCTGTAGATCTAATTCTTGATCTAAGCAGCATGAAAAGTAACATCGGCTTCCTCTGCTGTGCAGGAGTCTTCTGTTCCTCTGTTTCAACAGACAGATGTGCAATTCAGTTCTGCAGGCTCCTCCATGTCTGGGGCAGCCAGTTCTTCTGGTCCATCTGCTATGCTGGGCTCACTAGAAAACTGTCTGTGGTTCAAACTGGGTTGCAAGAGGAGACATTGGTCGCCATTGTCTGGTTCTTCCGCTAGCATGCCTGAGTGCATAATGGAAGCCATGGCCAACAGCTGGATATCCGAATGAGCATTGGCGACAGTATGCCGGCGGATGCTCCCACACTTCTCAAGGTAAGCCTCGCCTTCCTGTTCAGTCAGGGGTGTCAAGGCGGTCTCACTGACCTGTCGGGTTGCCACTGTGTGAGAAGAGATGCTTAGCCCATTGGGTTTGTAACGAGATCTGTAATACCGTCTCTCTGGAAAACAAGGGGAAAGAGACATTTTTGTTAATTGTTTACCACTGCAAGAATTGGTTTCTCCAGATTTGGTTTCTGTGAAAGGCACATTGAATATTTCTTCATCTTTAGTTTTGCCAACAAGTTGCAACATGTGGATAATAAGGATATTTGGGAATAAATAAAATTACAAGTTATACAATTGATTATACTTTAATTTCCTGCACCAGTTTGATCCTATGTTAGCAGTTATGACAGAGAGGAACTTAGAACACTGGAGAACTTTGGCATTATTGTAATATAATCCCTCTTCTCAAGTTGTCTTACCCTTAAAAGGCTAAGTGTGTAGTAGTAAGCTAAATTTTCACCCCTAAGTCCACTGTATTTAGAAGAGGTGTCTAATAAATACTGTGTAAGTTTATAACCTATGCTGTACATACATTGTGTGTGACTGATTATCCTTCTGGATATTGCCTAGAATGTGACACAGAAGTATCTTTTTCTTCCCTGATGTAACTTTTCACCATATACAATTCAAAATGATTGTATTATGGGCAAAGTTAACAGCATTAACAATTGGTGGCAAAGCAAAACAAACTTATCTGTGAGAAATTTACTGCCTATTCTACAAGTAGACCTAACAAAACAACTCCACTTGGAACATTTGATTAAAACAATAACGTGTGTCAGAACAAAGTAAAAGTGTTAGAACATTCATATCTAAGTTCCTAGCACCCTGAATAGATCGTTTTGGGACAAGAACGGTCTATTTTAAGGTTTTCTTCTATGACAGAACATTTGAAATTCTTATTCTCAAAACCCTGGGCACATAAATTTTCTCCAAGCAGTCATTTTGCATATCTCTACTATGAACCCATTTTTTTTCCAACTTGATACTCTACAGAGCCCACTGCAGTCCTATGTTTCTGGTGGATACTACTTTAGAGAAAGCTTTTGTAATCATTGATCTACTGAGCTTCCCAGTTTGAATTCATTGTCATTTCTAACGAAAGGATTGTTACAAGGTAGGTGGAGAAAACCAGTAACATTTTAGGTATAGCTGAATTCCAATTCCAAGCATCTCCAGCTAGCACGGGCAGTACTAAGTGATAGTAGCAACTTTAATTCAACTACAGCTAGACAAGAATAGATACTTTCTTCCTTATCTAGGGTAATGGAAATCATGGATAAAAGTAGTAGATACTGCTTTCTTGCAGTTCCATTGGCCAACAGTATTCCCTACACGGGAGGAATTCACATGGATCTAACTAGCAACTTTTAATACATTCAATTATAAGAATGATGAGGATGGAATTACAGGTCACATATTCTAAAGTTACAGTACAAGCGCAGACAGATTCAATTTTATTTTAGGGGAGGGAACTCTCAAACCCTAAGTGCCCCAAGGAAAAACATGTGCACATTCCAAACTCTTAAAGAATTATGAACTCAGGAATTTGTTTTGAATCCCTGAACATGCATTTTTCCATGTCTGCTCGCCTCAAGCTTTTTTCATTTACAGTAAGTTATACTTTTAAATAAGGAGTCATTTTATAGTTGCTGCTGTGATTATTGGGAACTCAAAATCCTTGTATTATCATTCAGAACTCTACTTTCTCCTCTAGTTTCTACCTGCTCCTGAACTACAAAGCTGTACCACTTCCTTTTTCTTCCACTTCCTTATATCAAACTGTATGCTGCATTAGAAACAGGGATCCTTCTCGGGAAGGTATGGCAAACTGAAGACAATTCTGCAAAGTGCAGCTGATAATCTCAGCAGACACCAAAGAACTGGTCACTAAACCAGTTCCCTGGAACCTCTCCAGATAAAGAGAAAATGGGAAATCACCCATATATGCTTCAGTTTTCATCAGGTTTGAGTGCTGGGAGACAAAGAGATCAGCCATCTTGCTCACAAGTGAAGCCTTTTAAAGGACACTAAGTTTGCAAACCCCACTTTCTAATCATTTTCTGATATTTTTTGGAAATTGCCAAATCATCGTAAACCATTTGAGATCTTCAAGACAAGTTTTCAAAACATTTTCATCAGATGAGTTTATCTTCAACTCTGAACAAAAGAAAACTCAACTATAAGCTTAAGTACTTAACAGAACTTGAAATAAATAGCAAAATGCTAAATAAAATTTTGACCTAAAGATTATAAATGGATCAGAGGTTCAGATAAATATGGAATACTGATTTTCACTATAAGATTTTGATATTTTTTTTAAATAAACAGTTTCTTGTTTTGGCTATCCTGGTTATTGCAAGTCAGAACGAAGATAAGTTCAAAGTTCAAATTCAAAGATACACTTACTGGATATAAAAAAGTCCTTGATTGTTGGGTGCTGCCCAGAGTTGCTTTTGATGAGATTTGGTGAAATTTGATGGGAGGGGAGGAGAGATGGAGAAGGAAGGGGAGGAAAGGGGAGGGAAGACTGGCTGGAATTTTAAAAATTAAAAAGACAAATGATAAACCAAGAGAATGACCCGAAAAATATTTTCTTATTGGATTTACAAGCGGCTTGCTTTATAAAGCCTTGAATAAACTTGCATAATAGGATAAAGAAGAATTGAAGAGAAATTAAATCCTAAAACTATACTTGATTGAATTAAAGATTAAGACTGTTAGGAATAAAAGAAAGAAAGTTGGTTTATTTGAAAAGTAAGCTTTTCTTGTTGTTGGTTTGCAATGTTCTGGCAAACCATTTACTTTTTGCTGACACCAGGACTGAAAGGTTTATGTTTTATGGATTTATTTATAGATGAGGATGGGATAAGGGGTGAACAAATTACAGAAGCTGAAGAGTTATTAAATGTGTTTATATTGTAATGACGTTTGGAAGTCCTTTCTTTTTGCATGTTTTATTATTTCCATTCTCTTTCTCTAAGTTTCATTTACATTAGTTTTTATTATTGTATTTAAAATTCTTAATAAAAGTTGTATTAAAAAAAGAAACAAGAATCTTCCTAAAATACAACTGCTTTAATAAGTCATGGACTTACTAACTACATTCATGGTCCCACATGTACTAAAGCACCTCTTCTAAGTTCATACAGATGCTATACAGGTACTCCTCGACTTACAACAGTTCTTTTAGTGACTGTTGAAAGTTACAACAGCATGGAAAAAAGTTACTTATAACCATTTTTCACACGCCCATTAGAACTGTCCCGTGGGCGTGTGATCAAAATTCAGATGCAAAGAAACTGGTTCATATTTATGATGGTTGTGTCCCGGGATCATATGATCAACTTTGGTGAACGTGTTACTTAACAACTGCAGTGATTCACGTTTTAACAACTGTGGCAAGAAAGATGGTAAAATGGGGCAAATCTCTCGTAACAACTGCCTCACTTAGCAATATAAATTTTTGGCTCAATTATCGTCATAAGTCGAAGAGTACCTGTAGTATAGAGTTGAAGATGCTGGACTGGCATTGGGGAGATTCAAGTTCCAGTCCACACTGGAATTTGAATTTCACTAAATGAGTTTGGATCAGCCACTCACTATCAACCTAAACATCCTCACAGGGTTGTAGTGGAAAGGAAAATAGAGAGATGCTATGGATGCTGGTATCCTCACATTACTTCACGCTATTCTGAAAACATTTCCAATACACCTATACACCACAGAGAACAGTATGACATCAATAAAACTCAACTTGCTTTTTTCCTCCAGCAGACATCTCCCGTGATAGTTCTGCTCAACAGAAATACTTCATCCAAAATAGCTGCTGCAACATTTATTATTGCACGGGAAGAGTTCAGAAATGGTTCGCCATATTTTACAGCACAATACACTTTCACAAGACTAAGCATTAAAAATATCTATGGGGAAAGAAATCATAGCTAGCTTGCTGCGTCACCAAGACAGAGGTACTAAATAAGCATAACGCCCCAAATTTCAGATATAGAGTGGTATTTCATTTTAAAGCTTCTATCGAGTTAGCTAGCTATTGGTTAACGCACCAGGCTAACACCATGAATTCTAATCCCGCCTTAGGCGTGAAAGACAGCTGGGTGGCTTTGAGCCAGTCAGTCTCTCTTAGCCCAATTCACCTTACATGATTATTGTGAGAAATATAGGAAGAGGAAGGAATATTAGGAATGTTTGCCGTCTTGAGTTATTTATAAAAAATAATTTTTAAAAATCTAATCTATCTAAAAAGTTTTTCCTTAGTTTTCATAGGTGTAAGTTGTAATGGATTTACTTTCAACCAATTCATACCTGAACCAGTGGTGAAATCTACTTACCTTTGTTACTGATTTGGGTGTGCTCCCATAAGCACGCGTGCCTCTTCTGCGCACGCACAGATGGTTAAAAAAACGGGATCCCAGCGGGTGGACAGAGCGTCCCGCCACCAGCACTACTGGTTCAGAGAACTGGATAGATCCAGAGGGATTTCACCACTGATCTGAACTGAACTCAGCTTAAGCTAATAGCTTATTCTTCCATTAGTAATGGCTATTAAAGAACACTGAATATAAAAGAACCTATTTTGTCTCAATATTATCCAAACCTATAACTAAGAGCAAATATTAGCAGTTAAAACTTTCACCGTTTAAAACGCTCTTCTTTTTATTCCAACTCATAATACAAGTCAGAAATGAAACACTGAAACAAAATAAAATAAAAAAAATTAAAAAAAATAAATAAAGAGAAAAGATAGATGCTGAGTTGTAACTATCCTTTATCTGACAACCAAGAATGTTATAGTCAAATTCCAATTTGGCCAAAAATGGAGGCTGCTGTGAAAAAGTACTTTGTAAATTCCATGCGTAATTTCATTTGTGCAGGAAACTGAACTCTGTACATTCTTTGTTTCAATCGGCAAGGATCAACACACAGAGAACACCTGTCTTAAATGATAATAGTAGTCCGACAGCAAGTTCTTTTTAAGTCTTTTATAGGCCAATGAATTTCTGCTTGGGTAACATTTATAGTTATTTATTTCTTCAGTAACACAGGGCGAAGGAGAGGTCTCTTTTTCCCTTTAACTAGTGTCTAAGGTCTCCAAACAGTGGCAGCTATCCCAGAATAACTAAAACTTTCTCTTAAAAGAAAAATAGCCAAGGTGAGAGGAAACCTTTTCTTTATAGACCAGAGGCAGATAGCTAAGAATAAGAGGACCTGAGATCTCTTGGCCTACGATTGACTAGTCATTATAATGTTTGGAGGAAATAATACTTTTCTCTGCTACTTTTTATAACCGAGGATCCCAGTCTAAATTGTGAAGTGAAACTCATAACTAAAACTTATTTTCAAAGCTGTAAACAAATCCTAAAGTCTCTCTATTGTGTCTTAGTACAAAACAGTTTTAACAAGCACCATCCATCTCCTTGGGATATTTTAAAGGCTGCCTCCAATGAGGATGATAGATTACTTTCCTTCCAGAGGATATGGTGCACTCTTTCTCCCTCCCTCCCTGTGTGTGTGTGAATGTGTGTGTGTGTGTGTATGTGAGAGAGAGAGAGAGAGAGAAAGAGAGAGAGAGATTTGTATAATTGCCACTGTTATGTACATCATTCTTATTCCAGAGATTTCAGCTGAAAATCCATGCTATCTACACGGTTATGCTAAAAATCATTGCATCAGTACATTTTTATATTCTTTCAATGAAAACTATCATGGTCTTTCAGCCCTAACTTTTTACTGAAATAATGGGGGAAAGGTGGAAGAGGAATTGCAATGAGCAGTTTTAAATGGATTAGGAAAGTCTGAGCAACGCACTCCTCAGAGCCTGCACTGCCACAGAAGAAGCAAAAAGTTATTGATGAGCCAATCAGATTCAGCCGTGCTTCCTGAGGTCATCCTGTCTGGAGAGCACCTACTTACATCGATGGCTATTCACTAGAGGACGGGATGTCACAAACCAAGACAACAGGGCTTGTATCACAGGACTGCACCCACCATCTTAATGGCTAATCATTGATCCCATTTCAGTGGCACAAAGGAGGAATGCACAACCTGAGACCCAGTGCTACATAGGGTGTTCATGCATAATCTTTGTTCAATCTCAATTTTCTTCTCTGTCCTTCAAATTGGCCTCTTTTATTCTATAAAGAACAGCATGGATCCTTAATGCAATGTAAGTTCCTGTTCTAAATTGCAATACATTTCCTATTTAAGCTTAGGCCCTGAATATGCTATGCTATTCACTAGAAACAGCACCTTCAGTAGCACATGGAGAAAGAACTAGAAGACGACGCTGGTTTGAATCCAAATCAGGACTCTTTTCCCTCAAAAAAACCACTAATGATGCTTTAGGTCAGGCCTGTTAAACTGGTGGCCTCTGAGCCAGATGCGTCACAAGCAGGCCATACCCACCCATGCTCCACAAAGGCAAAAATGTAGTGAGATGTCACATGACACGATCAAATTTGACACTCGTGTTTTAGGTACCTACAGACTGATAAGTTGGAGATCAGGAGAAGAGTACAGCTGTTTGGCTGCCTGGTTGAAAAGACTGGTTTACTGATATCTTGTGGGCCCTGGGTGGACAGATCTGAGGTTTATTACAAAAGAATGCAGAAAGTATAAAAGAAACACAAAATGGTAGAAACACTAAGAGAGAAAAGGGAAAATTAACAATCTAATTTAGAAATGAAGGCTCTCATGCTTTGCAAGTTTTCTGCTGAGACTGCTTTAAATAGCTGCAAATATTTATCTCAAATCAAATGAATCATAAGGTCTAATAAATAGATTCCCTAGCCAGCTTGTGATTTCACTATTAACAGTTATATTTAGCAATCAGTTCCCCCTTGTCAACTCATTGTCTCAGAAAAGTCATTCCAATCTGGAGCAATGACTATAAAAAGCGGGGGGGGGGATTCAAAAGTGCTATGGTGGCCAGACAGGAATAGTCAGGAGAAAACAAACACTGCAGGCTTTGTTCTACAGTCCTGTTTACTGCAGCTAGCCACCATGAACAAACACTACAAACCGCTATCCTCAAACCGCTATAGCAAATTCAAAGAAAAAAAAATGAATTGGGTTCATATCAGCTGATAAGCCATTGGCAACGAATGCCTATTATTGTTTTTTAATCACCCCAACAGAAATACTATGGTCAGATTCCAATATAAAAGAACCGATAAATGTAAGTGTGCTGCTCAATTACTATTATACAAACTGAAGAAGGCGAAATGAAGACATTCCTTTGATTTCATGCTCAGCTACTGCCAGTATAATTAAGCTCACCTCACTACTCACTTGTACTGCTGCAGTGGAGAGCCATCCCATTTTTGAATTCTGCACTGGAAACTACAATATACTTAATTGGTCATTTAGAGATTGGCATCTATGAAAGTGTTTGAGAAAAAATAGTACCCAGAGCTCAGATAGGGAGTATTTTCTGATTTGGTCTATCCCAAAATGCCTCCTTAATCCTCCCCTGATGTTTTTTTTAATCATCTAAGTTTACTCTACAGCACTTTTGCAAAGAAGAATGATACTACGAGTGTATTTCATTTCGTATCATTCTAGTTTGCAGATACATCTTTTTTTAATTGGAAAAAAAATCTTATGAAACCATTCTAGTGGTCATCGATGTGTGCAGATACCGTACACATTGCACATATTGCCTTTCCAGGCCTGGAAACAATGAAAAATTACCTATATCTATATCGTATCTCAAGAAGTGCATTAGTTTTAAGTGAGTCAAGCCGTTATTGAAAAAAAAATGGAATGGTAGGTAGGGAAGCAAATAACCTAAATGTAGATGAACCAAACAAAGTGATAAGAAAGGATGTATAAATGCAGTTTTGGCTTCTACTTTCAGCTACTAGGTTACTCCCATCATAGATCCCTTCTCACCAAAGAAAGGGATCCTGCCACAAACCTACAAAGTCATGGAAAAAGAATCATAAGTAGCCTTACAGTCCTATTTGCATGGCTTGGCACTGAGATATATTCATGACCATCTCCTTAAACTAGAACTACCATAATCTGCCTGAGAAGGACATTTTGGGGGAAAGCCAGGAATAGGTGCATCTCTATAATGCCGACCATATGGAACAAACTTCCCTAGACATGAAATTAACACTGATTTATTTTACAGTAATGACAAGAGAGCATGCCAATAATTATATTGCTCCGATTAGTTTGCTGGTTTACATTTTTGTACTACATTTGCTATTACACAATGGATATATAATGTCTATGTATACAATTATGCTATTGTTTGCCACTTCATTTCAGAAGTAAAATAATAAATGCAGTATGAAACTACAACAGCAAGAACTTAAAAACACATGTGAAAAGCAGGAGTCACAAATAAATCTGAACTCAATTCACAGATCAGAGAATATATATATATATAAATTGCTGAGTGGGTAGAATGGAAATTAATGGAACCGGAAAATTGGGAAGTCAATGAAACATAGATGAGATGTTACAAGAAGGGTTTTCTGCCAAAAATGTAGGAATTTTTTCCTAAGATGCCCAAGAGAAATGGGTATGTTTTTCACAGTTCAGATATTTATTATTTATTTATTTAATTTGTATGGCTGCCCATCTCACCTAAGTGGTATATAAACAGTGGTGGGATTCAAATAATTTAACAACCGGTTCTCTGCCCTAATAATTTCTTCCAATAACCAGTTCACCAAATTGCTCAGAAAGTTAACAACCGGTTCTCCCGAAGTGGTGTGAACTGGCTGAATCCCACCATTGTACACAAGCCAAACTGAATCCTGCCATGTGACCTTTTACGGTAGTTGTTGCCGAGTAGTCATTCATCTCCATCTGCTGTTTTGTGACATTATGAACATCCTTTCTTCAGGATTATTACTCAGTAACTGAGTTCCTCTAAGCACATGCTTATGTTATCATCTAGTCACCCTATTTTCTGTCAACCTGTTTTCAAGCTTAAGAATCTTCTCCAGTGACTCTTGCTTTTGCATTATGTAATATTTAAACTTTAGTTCCATTGTTAAGGTTTCCACTGAGCAGTTTGGTACCATCAGGATACCGAAATCTGTTATTGCTTCTCCTAGCAATTTTGATTTTATTTCATTCTACTCTAGCATTTTTCATGACATTTTCTACATATAAACATTCACTGTCACATTATTTATATGATGCACTCCTTTCCCTATTTTGAACCATTTTGTTTCCCCTTTTGTATTTTAACTGTTGCTCCCTAGTCATCACTTGTTGGAAATAATGAACACACCTTAGATGTCAGGCACACTTTTCCTTATGTTGAGATTCAAGTAAACATGACCCATAAAATGTTTATGGTCTGGCCTTGTGAGAACAGTGTATATGGCACCATCCATCTTTATCAGTCTCTGACACTTTCATCCAAAATGCACTGAACTATTGAAAAATGAAAAGTACTGGATATTTTTCTTCAATATCCAATAGGTGGAGATATTGTTCCAGCTGTCAACAATTATGCTGAACAGAGACTGTGTACATTAAGGGCCTGAAAATGTCTCAATCATTAATCCATTCCAGTAGCATTTAGGATTAGAAAAACATGTCTCTTGATATAATATTCAGCATTTCTGCCCATCCATTCCAGTTCAATGGTTAAAGTTTATATGGAGAGAAGATGATGAACTTTGTATAACATATTTCTTTTAGGAAATACTGTCTGGAAGCCATGAAGCATAATGTGCTCCATTCAAGTGTCTAATTAGGTCCTAAAATCCACTGAAATGATAACATTTTCTAGCTCCAATTTTACTTTTAAGCAAGTCTTTAACATTTCACTGCTATTCCATACATCACAGCATTATTCAAGGGATCAAATTTCACATCTTCTGTTTCACATATTTAATTGCTACTTAGAGAGCAAGAAAAAAGCAGGAGATTCTGCTAAGCTAACCTGTGGTCACTTGCTAAAAATATACATCCATCAATTTTTTAAAAAACCAAAAAAACTAGTAACCATTGCTCACAAGATGCTATAGGATGCTTAATTTTTTCAAGGTCAATAAATATTGATCCCAACATCCAAATCTTCAAAATCACAGCTTTCCTTTAAAACATCAAAATCATTTTAGTCATTTTTCTCATCCTTTATTCATCCCAGTAAATAAAGGGACTCAACTACTAATTGAGTTCAGGGAAGCATTTTTAGTTGCTGCTAAAATCAGATCAATCCAAAAATAGAAATGTTCTGTTTTCCCTTCGTCCTTCATCTTGAAACATAACAAGATGGAAGACCTTACCAAAATTGTAAAATATCAGGCTAGATATTGTTATGAGAAGGTAATTATCAAAACAAGTCAGGAATGATGGTTTATGTAATTCTTATACTCCTCACTCTCACTGGAAGTCAAGAAAAATTGAAAGTTAGCAATAAAAAATATAAGTCTCTATGATCCTAACTCATTTATAGGAATACCCTTGCTTTTATTACAGTTGTATTGGGATGAGTGTGTTCTTGGGCATTAGTTCATCTTATGATTTGTGACTTGCCATTTCCACCACAGCAGCTGTTTTGAGAACAAGAAGCCTTCCATATCAGCCAATGTGTAAATTTCAAATGAGACTCAAAAAATTGCCTACTTCTGCTCTATCCCTAAAGGTGTAATTTCAGTATTTCTATACAACTGTCAACTCCAAATACAGGACTACGGCTGGCAAAGCACCAAGGATGTTCTGAATGTACACATAGTGGTGGGGCCCACATGTTCTCTAAATGGAGGACCAAATGTAAGTATTCTGAATGTAGAATTCTTTGAAGGTCACCGAGTATATAAAATGTGTTTTATGACAATAAACCTTGGTTTTATTGGTAGATAGGAAGATAGCAGAATGCTTTCACAAGAGTCACACGGCCACCTCAAATAAACCATTTCACTACCACTCAATGTACACAATCCCTGTACAGTTTGTATTATTCTTCTTCTGAAGGAGAAGGGTCACGATTTTATTAGCTGTAAACAGTGCACTGATTATATTTGTACTGTGACAGGAACATCTCGTTTATTGAAGTCATGAATTTACAGCTGTGCTCAGTTTTACAAACTAATCTGGTGTGGTGCTAATGCCAAGACCTAGTAGGAAGCCCAGAACTCTGCTTGGCTAAAGACACCAAGGATATAGGCATGCAAGATCAACATCCCAACACTGGGAGCTAAGAATCCACAAGTAGAGACCTATATTCCTGCATAAGATAGGAAACTTTGGTTTCCAATCGGACTTAAGAGATAAACAAAGAAACAGAATGATCAGGGAGAAATGGTTAACCTTGGATAGGTTGGAAGCAACTTACATTCTCTCCACTGAATAAACTACATAGAAAATCATATTAGAATAAATCTGCAGACTATGCTCCCCTAATTGTAAAAATCAGTTGGAGAAAACCACATGCTTTGTGACTAGATCCCAATTTTAGCTATTTTCATTGAAATGATCTCCGACAGCAAGACAGGAATGATCTGTGCCCAAAATTGTACTGAAACACTGCATTAATCTGACTTTATTGAATTTACAATCATTTCCTTGCCCACAATGTAGCACTATGCACTGGGAGGAGCGGTCCACAGCAATCATGATTTAATATAACCACAAGGGATTTTTTTTTCCTAACAATCAGATAAGCTATTCTGTGGAGAAAGAAAGACATCTGTGGGAATAAGGGGTAGGCATACAAAACAGGAAAGACACTTAATGAATTAGGTAAGCTCATTAAAAAGCCCAAAAAAAAACCCCCACAGCTAAAAATGGTATTTATTTTTGTAAATCAGATTTTAACTAGCTTTTAAACATTTGCAAATGACTGTCTTATTATCATTCAGTTAGACGTAGAAAAAAAAATGAAGGTGGATTGTTGTTGTTTTTTTTTGCATGTACACAAATTAAATGCAAGTTTGTATTGATTAGTATCTGCACAGGGATAATTTAAGCTTTCACTCTCAGTTTCTGTGTCTCTTCCAGCATTGAGTATTGATTACACATCCTTGACTATGGATGGTTTATAGCCAATTTGTAAATGGCAAGTATCTCATACACACACACACACACACACTTTTTCTTTACCTTATGGTATTGCCCCTGGCTAAACATGTTTTGCAGGGTTTTATAACATAATCAAATGAAGCAATACTCAAATGTGAGCAAAAATTATGGATACTATGTTTTTGTGGACTCTTTTTGTGCAGACAAAAAAAAATCTTTACTGATTCCAGTGATTCTCTTAGTTACCTTTGACCCAATTATCAGGATTACATCTTACCCAGGGCACAGGTACTGCCAGGGAAGCAATGTTCTTCACACAAACCAAGGTATGGGGAAACTACCAGTTTTACAAGTTCTTCTAGTTGTATAAAGGCCTTAGTGGGACCTGTAGGTTCATGGACTCCCTGAAACATAAACAAAATATACCTATTGTCAAATATCTGGGGTATGCAAATCAACACATTTCATTTGTCCATTTTTATTTTTCTAATTGACTGAAGCAAATAAATTTAATTATGTATTAGAGTATGATGTAGGAGTTATAAGCTATATCATTTTCTATAGCAGTGTTTCTCAATATCAACCAATATGTTGGCTGGAGAATTCTGGGAGCTGAAGTCTACCTATCTTCAAGTGAGAAGGTTGAAGGTTGAGAAACACTGTTCATACCTTACTGAATGCTTTCAATAGATAGTTCAAACAGGCCATTCCAACAAGTCAAAGAATATAAGCAAATTAACTCTCTCCCCAGGACTTGTGACCCAATTGGGAAGTGATGGATGTTTTAATTCTCTGAATCCAAATTATCCCAGCAACTTAAGACATCATTCCTGATGTTTCCCCTTTTTCTTTCTTCCAATGTCAGAGTTGTAATTAGGGAACATTGGCACGGTGGGAGGCTGGTTAGAACCAGACGTGGGTTCCAACCGATTCGCTCCGGTTCTTAGAACTGGTAGTAACGGCGCCAGGAGACTCCACCCACCTGCCCAGACATCATCGCAGATGCTCTGAGCATGCGCAGAAGTGCCACGTGCACACTCCTGCTGTGAACCAGTAGCAAAGGTAAGTGGAACCCACCCCTGGTTAGAACTATCAGAGTTGTAATTGGGGGGAAATGAAAAAGAAGGCAAAAATTCATGGACAGAGCTCAGACATGATAATTTAAAACAAACAAACAAACAAAACTATTATCCTTGAAACAGGCATTGAAGCCCCTATATTGCAACATTAAACTTAATTTCATTATTCAGAAAACCAAATTTTAGACAGCTCAAACCTATCAATAAAAGACGGATGTTAGAAATCCAGCCCTCTTAATTAAAAATACCTTGCCCAACACATATGATTAAGGCTGCATCATGTTGACTTTCTCCATGCTTACAGCATGAGAATAGAGACATTTGGGCAGGCAGGCATATCATCAATGTCTTCCTGTGAGACAGACCCCAATGATCTAGGGAACCAATATTTACGGGTCCAGGCCAAAAGCAATTCTCTGCTTCATAAACTGTTTGGAAAGCAGTAATTTCATCCTTACAGTATGTATAATGTTCATTAAAAAGTGGTGTGTGATACATTTGGATGTCAGTACAATACATTTCAAGGTTGCTAATGTTAAAACAGGCTAAAAACATTAATCTAATGTTAAAACAGGCTGTTCCAACATCACTACGCTTCTAGTGAGAGGTTGGAACAGGATGTTTTGAGACAAAATATTTCAGCCTTGAAATATTTGCCCACCCCCACAAACATCACAAATAAGAGGTGGAAATAAGACCATTTCCCCACCTGTAAAATCAGCAGCATCTGGATAATGGAGGATGGAAGGTTACTTTGGACCAGAGGAAGAATCTCATCCAACTTTACTCTTAATAAGACCAAGTCTCTGAAGCCAAGCAAGGAAATCTGACGAATGGTCAATTCTTGACCCTATATACACAGAAAAAAATGGCATCCATATTTTTGGGACATGGTTCAATCCAATTTGCAAACTGAACCCCATGTTTTAGGAAAGTAATGCCACACAATATCATAAAAGAACTGGAGAACAAACTGACAGAGAAATTATTGCAAATTAAAAGAAATACAATGATTATGCTACCCCTCAATAATCAGTTTATGGATAGAAAGGCAATTGTAGAAACTGTTGGTTAAAAATGGGGTAGTAGTATTCCTTTGTAGTTAGACGGGGAAAGCATATTAGAAACACCACCCTTTTCAAGGGGTTCCACAAAAACTTCACTATGTATCTTCGACTTTTTAAAGCCCGAGGCTTAATTTATTAATTTGTCTCTGCTGGACCAATTTAATAGCACGCCAAGGGATAAAATAGATAGCATTTGAATACAGTTTTTTATTTTAAAATGTATGTGTTATTTTTAAAAAGATGTGTTTTTGTTATCTGCTACCATTTTTAAAAAGCTAATGCCAAGCCTATGAAGTTACCATACCCTTCAACCTTTGTTTAAGCACTGTGTTTGCAACTCCTATTTTAATAGCTAAAATCAACCATGCTGTATGCTCTCCATGGGAATTGTTTAGATATCCCCAACTAATGAACCAGAACTCTAGCTGGAGGGAATAAATGTACGTTAATCATCAATTCATAATAGGGTTAATGATACAACTAACAAGTTCATCAAAATGCAAAACAAGAACACAAGCCAAAGGCTCTGAAGCCAGAAACTTCCTGTTTTTAAAAAGGGCTGCTCTTCTTAAGATTCAAAGGGTGTGGTTATAGACAAATAAATGGAGCAGGACTTGAAAAAAAGAAGGGAATGAAATTTCTGCAGAAACAGATATGTGAGCTTCTCAGCTTGATCTAATCTTTCTTGTATTACAACCAACCTACTGTGCAAATTTTAAAAAATAACCAAGAAGGAAGATCTCAGCAAATAAGTATACACAATTCAGCAATATTAAGAATACCGATATGTCTTCATCTACAGGGGAACACTGGCAAGATGGGAGGCTATGAATGGTTAGAACTATCCATACCTATCAATTCATGGCAAAATGATAACAAATTTAAACTGTCCACCGTGGACAGTTCTTAACAAGTCTGTAAGGGGGCATGTATAAGTGCACCAGCGTGCCTACTGTCCATCCTACTGTCCCCATTTATATGTACTTGTTTTATGTGTTTATGGTTATGTTTTATTTATTATTATTTTATTTTATTTTATTTTATTTTATTTTATTTTATTTTATTTTATTTTATTTTATTTTATTTTATTTATTTTATTATTTTTTATTCTCTTAGCCACTTTAAAACATTTTTTTAAATTTGTTATGCAGATCACTAACAGTGACCTGGTTCTTTTCATGAACACTCTTAACAGCAAAAGAATCACATTGTATGGCTTTAATTGCCATGCTCTAAGCAATGCAAAAAACCAACTAAAATGAAGATTTTGATTTTTTTTAAAAAAACAACTGTATGAAAGGGAGAGGGAAATTGCACATTATTCCCATCTTTATAGATGGAAATGATTTGAAAAGCTCTTATGCAAATGGTGCTGGCAGAATAACAATATGCAAAGCCTTCCACACAACTTAGCTAGACTTGCATATTCTTACTTCGATTGTTCTTCAGAACACATAATTTAGTGGAATACACTACTGCACTGGTTACAAAGGAAATGTCCGCGGATAACCTAATGGATTTTAAAATTGTTCCTCCAAGAACGATAAGATTTCACCTGTTGCACGGGGAATTTGGGAGACTTTAGAAAACTGATTTTTACATCGTAGTCTTTTCAACATATCATTGCCTATGTGACTAGTCATTTATATTTCTTCAACAAAAGCGGTGAGTGATTGTAACTCATCTTGAAGTGTCAGAAAAGAGATAGCTAGAAAATCATGTTCAGAATTGAAGGCATCTAGAGCTACAGTGGGATATAGCAATTAAAATGATTGAATGCCACCAGAGTGACTGAACGGCAAAACCACTATAGCCATGGGAACTTACTGGATGTCCCCAAGACAGTCAAATCTTCTCAGCCCAATGCACCAGAAGTGCTGCTATTCTGGGGCCATAGTTAAGGACTCTCTCTCTCTCTCTCTCTCTCTGCCCAGAGTTGGTTAGAAGATGGATGTCTATATAAATATTTTAAATAAATCAATAATATCTACCTGTCTATCTACAATATCAATCTATCTACCTGTCTATCTAGCTATAGTATCTCTCTCTCTCTCTCTCTCTCTCTTTTATCTATCATCTATCTATCCATCCATCTGCAACCATCCATCCATTCATCCATTTATCCATCCATCCATTTATCTATCCATCCATTCCACAAAGTGTGACTCTGGGCAATGTACAATAAAAAACAAATAATAAACTCCAACTATGAAAGTATTCTACAATTAAAAACTCCAATTTAGGTCTGTCATTACTAGTGACAAAGTAGCAGAGAGGATTGTTATAGAACAGTGATGAGGGAATGGGGATTTTGCAGTATCCTTTCCCTGGAGTGGGGGAGGGGGAATGGGGATTTTGCAATATCCTTCCCCTGGGGTGGGGAGGGAATGGGGATTTTGCATTATCCTTCCCCTGCCACACCCACCAAACGACATGACGCCCACCAAGCCACGCCCATAGAACCGGCAGTAAATTTCACCACTGCTATGATGTGTTCTCAAAATAGAAAATGAT
>JANHFK010003552.1:55644-68576 GCA_036250565.1 Sibynophis collaris | reverse complement strand
AGGTAGCCTGGACCTATGCCATTAAAGGCTTTAAAGGTCACAACCAGCACCTTGAACTACACTCAAAAGCAGACCGGTAGCCAGTGTAATTTGCCAGTGTACTACAATACTTATAATCATGGAATTGGAGAACTGCTAGGGCCATCAAGTCCAAACATCTGCTCAGTGCAAAAAAACAATCCACATTAATCTATCCCTGACAGAGACTTAATCAGCTTCTGCTTACCCTTAAATCATAAATGTTTAATAAGAAAGATAAGGTAATTGATTCTAATTTCAAATTACTCTTACTGTTAAGATGTTTTTTCCCCCTCACATTCAACTGGAATCTGTCTTCCTGCCTTCTGGGATACTATATAATAGTATAATCATATCCAAGGTGCCCTCTGGACTCTCAGAATTCCCAGACAAAGTGGTCATAAGAATTCAAGGAATTAAAATCCTACACACATCTGTATACACTAGTTTGAAAAAGCCTGGAGGTTATGCATGTAGGCAGAATTTTATGTACTATAACATGCCCATGGTTATGAGTAATCCTTCCACTGTGAAAAAGAGGCAGATGAATCATATAAGTAACTTTTATAAGTAACTATTCCTCTAACATTTATGGGAAGTGTTTGTGGTTTCAAGAGATAGATGTACTCCGCTGCCTACAGTTTACCTATATTGTATGCACATGGAATAATCCACAACTATTCAGAATAGTTGTGAATTCCTTGTCTGATGAAAAATAATTGGCTGACGGGGGATCTTTGTGCAAGCAAGCACACAGGAACAGTGAACAAAACAGAAAAATTGGTCAGCAGTATTATGTTCAATTACCCAAGCAACTCTTTTCCTGCAAATTCAGAAGCCAAAAGAAAAGGAATGCAGGCAAAAAAATAAATAAATGCATAAATGGTCTAAATATATAGCAATCATGGGGAAGAAGCTATTCTCATTTTGAGAAATGCATCAATGCTCTTGCAGTGCTTCCTTCCCAAAAAGCTATATTTTGAAAGACTATGCCAACCCAATTAAAATTACTCAATAAAGACTATGTTTAAAATAATCCATGGTTTGTTTTTATATGGTGCATAGAAGTCTGAGTCCCTTTTTAACAGAAGGCCTTTCTCTGTGTTACCTAGAAGTCTAGCAATTACTTCAGATTCAATAAATATACAGTATCTTTGGGCAAAAG
Source organism: Sibynophis collaris (assembly GCA_036250565.1). Classification (NCBI taxonomy): domain Eukaryota; kingdom Metazoa; phylum Chordata; class Lepidosauria; order Squamata; family Sibynophiidae; genus Sibynophis; species Sibynophis collaris. The sequence continues at coordinate 67,393 of JANHFK010003552.1, read as the reverse complement.
TAAGCAATCTTCTCACAAACCATGCCATGTATTATATTCCCTCTCCTCTCCCCACTGTAATAACTTATGAATTTGGGTAAAGATACTAGAAAACAAAGTATCTCGAATTAAAAATCCAGACTGAAAAAGAATCATAACACAAAGAAAAGTTTGAGGAGCTACAAGAGAAGATAAGGTCTCATCTACCAGAATTCAAATAAAACAATAGTAAGTGGTTAGATATACACATCATGGTAAATCATAATTTTGTTTCTTTGCTAAATCTGACTTGTGAACACAGCAACTGTGTTTTGGGCTTAGATATGGTGTGTTTAACTGACTTATTGAATAAACCTTAAGTTCTGAAGCTGTATTACCATATATTTGTTATGTAGTCAGTGTGAAATGTAAGCCACTTGATTAATTAACCCTTAGTTAAACAGAATATACGAAGCTTGTCACTTGAAGCTTTCTTTCGCATGTAAGGACTAAGTAACCAAATTATTTCCAGACTGTTAAATAACAAGGTATCAAGAATCTCTTTACACACTATTCCAGCATATGAGGAACAGTAACTGGTAACTTATAACACTTTACATTTCTTCTGGATATCATGTTCCAGATGTCAGTGGTTTAGCTGAAAATTCACTGCCTATCAGATACATGTGTATCTTTGAATAATAAAATGTAAAAAAACAAAACAGCCCAGGTTTTCTACTGCCATCATTTAATCCAAAAAATAGCTAGAACAATTAGTGGGCAAACTCAACTTTTGTCACCTGAAGAGCTACTTCGTAAATGAGTTGGAAGAACCAAAGGAACTTTTAAATCTGCATATACAGATGTAAAATGCCAATAAAACTGGATGATTGCACTAAAATATAGGCTAAGTAGTGTTAATTATGCAAATTTTCATAACCAAGAATCCAGTTGTTGTTTTTTTAAATGGGACATTCTACCCAATTAAATTAGGAAAGAATAGAGAAACAAAGTGTGCTTCCTTCACATGGAGAAGTATCTGTTGGAACAGTTTATTCAAGATTACATTGTGAGCAGTGCAATACATCCCACCAGACAATTCTATTTGTATTTTTTGAGTCAAACTGCTGAATGAAACATGAAGTTTTGTCTTTTACATTTATGAAAACGAATATTCCATTGGCACATCTTGGTATATATCTCACATATCCTCTGGAAGGAGTATTACTGGAAGTTCTCTTGGAAACACAAAATTCCCATATATGCAATTAAAGTCAAAAGGATACTTTTGTGTTTAAGGCACAAAGCACACTAGTCAATGTGATTATAGAATTGAAAACGTTCACTATTGAGAAAAAACATTTGTAGACTGGTTAATTCTGTTTTCATGAAATGCTACAGTGGTTTTATGAGTACTTTAGTAAATAGTACAGTAACTAGTCCTCAAGAATTACAGAAATGATAAAACAGTTGCTCTACTTTTCACTGTGTAAGTCTTCCACAGTCCTCTTGCATAGAATTAGGATCATTTCTTTCAAATGCACACATGTTTATAGTGTGTTTTATAGTTCACTTTCAGATTAAAAGGGAATTAAAGCTATTACAGATCAAGTGATCTGGTATCTCACAATTTGGCCTGTTTGTAACTCAATTTGAAATATTTTTATTATTAAGAAAACTCCATCTAAAGTAGTAGAAAAAGAAAATCTCTCATACAGATTAAGTTCATATTTCTGAGATGAGATTCCAGTTCTCAAATTTGTTATTAAGGGAACTCTCCTTTATAGCTAAGATTAGGACAGCTATAAATAGAAAGTGGATCTTTAAGCGTGTTTAATAAAAATGAGGTTTCAGTTGATCTAACTCATGATAGAAGAAAACATTTGTAGAGAAATTATTTTTGCTTTGTTTTTTGTACATTTATCAACTCCCCAAATAAACAGTTCAGTTCAAACATAATAGCAAACTGTATTTAGTCATTATGAGCCAAAATCAAACCATGAACCAGGAATTTTAAGTAAACTATGATGGCGGCAACTCCAAACTTACATTCTTCTCCCTTTATCTCCCCTTATCTGCAAAAGCTTCAAACTTGTGACCATTCATGCTTATAACCATATTCCATGGTTTACTATTACATCATTTCACATTGCCTACATCATTTCACATTTCACAATTTCAGTCAATTTTACCGCTATCTGAGGTCAAGTACTATCTTTTCATTAGACCTATTATATTTGTGTAAGATCTGGGTTGTGTACCCTTTGTTCCCATAGAGTGTAAGAGAAAATATTAGGGTTGATGTGTTGAATGGACTGAATCTTCACCCTAGCTCTATTGGCCCAATTCTATTATTTTTATGCTGAAAAAAGAACAAATAATATTTCTAAACACTGGCCATTTTCACATAGAACGAACCAAAATTCTGAAGAATCCTCACTGTAATTGAGCTGCTTATATAGTTGGCTCATTAGTTATGTTTCATTCCTCACAATTAATACAAGAGGTCAAACAAATCCCATCCGTTCAACACATTGCCTGCATTAGAAATGTTGGGTTTATCTCCCTTCTTACAAGCCAGTATTGTAAACCATGGTTCCTTTGTCATTTAGAAATTATGGCTTGTATGGAGACCACAGCCAAACATCTCTAGTCCAATTGATGTGGGAATAAATCATTCCAGATTTATTTAACAATTCAAGCTAGCAGGAATAGTGAATAAGTTGAAATTCACCAGCATGCCATTTCTCATAACCCATGATTTTCAATAATGCTGATTTATTGTTCAGTGTTTGTTCTATTATTGTTTTAGATGACTTATATTTTTGGGGGAAAAAAAGCTAGAAGTAAGAAGAGCCTAAATTACAGCAACAAGTCATTGGGGGAAATAACATTTTGTTTTTTTCTTATCCCTTAAATGCCATTACATGCACTATAATCAAGTACTAACGAGTGTTTGTAATCTACAATCTTGCCAGTTAAAGTTGGCTCTCACTAATTAATCTACTAAAAGATTTACTTATTAATTTGCTATCATGACATTCACCTGATTTGAATAGGGCTAGTTTAAATTTATGCTACAAAATAGCACATTAAGTTTATGAATTTTATAAGGTTTTTTTTCTGTTTTTGGAACAAGAAAAAGAAAGGATAAAATATAGGGAAATTCAGTGTGTCTGTCTGCAAAAACTTTGTGCCAATTGTGTGTGTGTGTTTGTGTGTGTACATATTGCACAAACTATATGAATGTAACCTTTGCGCCAATATTGCATAGTTTATTGCTGTTACAAGAAATGCATTATAATAATAGCGTATACTGCACGTACACTGAATTAAGGATAAAGAATAAATTATAAATTAGTCTGCCTTTTTAGAAATCCTTGTGGCTACTTCTGGGAAATCTAATGGGTCCCCAATATAGAGTGGACGAAAGAAACATCCTATTCATAATTTGGTTTCAAAGGTTTCATTTTCACTAATGAGGCTGCTTCATACAGTAACAATAGCCATGAATTTATGCACACATTATTTGGACTCTTGTAGATAACAGGACCCAAACTTTTTCTGTGGTTAAATTTAAGATCTTTGAGGGCTGTTTATCAGTTAAAGGTACATAACAATTTCACTCTGACTCATGCATTTCCTCACCTCCAGTTTTTGAATTATTGTTTCTCTGCAGACTATTCAGATTTCAAAAAGCAATGCTACATTCCATGAAAGGCTTATTAAATGAGATTTCTGTTCATATGTTTCAAAGCCACAACCACAACATATTTTAAGTGCATGCTGTAACTATGTGGGTTGACAGCTTATCTAACATACATTCCACATTTAAGTGCTAAGAATGGGTATTTGCAGTGCACATCTTATGTCATTGCTTAGGTAGCACTTTCCAAAAAGGTGGGGAAGGGCTAAGCATCATAGCATGCATAGCATGAATTCCTAGAAAGGAAAACACATCAAAGAAAGTGACCACTGAAGCCATGTTAAATCACATAAAGTATTATATGATTTAATACCACATAAAATATTTCTGATTAGGAAATATTAAACCGTCAATTGAATATTTATTGAAAAGTGGAATATCTTCAAAGACTGTGATTATGGAAAATTCTACATGATGCCTTATTATCAAATTTCTTTATTTTTTTTATTTTATAATGTTCAAGAGTCTTCTAGGGCAGAGATCACCAGCCTCGGGTCCATACACTGGCACAGGCTCACAGTATACCAGAAACCGGGCCACGCAATAAAGTGAAGACCCATATGCGGGATGCAGGCAGCACACAACACCATGCCCCCTCTGGTCTGCAGGAAAGCCTCTTTCCACGGAACCGGTCCCTGGTGCCCAAAAGGTTGGGGGCCACTGCTCTAGCGGAACCTGGTATTCTTGGATAAACAACCATTATCTTGGTTATATTATTTATCACAAATGTTCAAAAGGCATTAAAGTACATTTCCACTTACACGTTTTGCAATGAGAATGATGAAGGGAATATGGAGAAGACAAACATGAGTTGTGAGCATTGTAACTTAAGCAACACATACCCCCGTGTACTGGGACCAAAGAGGGGGTTTTGAGGCCAGAAGTGGAGAGAATTCACTAGTTGTGACTCTTTTTCTGAAACCCACTTTCCAATTGTTCAAGAGTTTTTAAAGAAAAAGAATTATCCTCATAGTATTAGCCACTTAAATGGGACGTTTTTATGTAATACAGTCCTACCATTTTAAGAAAATAAATACTAACTTTTATCAATTTGTAGTGTTGAGAATAAGGTTGTCCAGCTTTGTTTTAACCTTTGCTATCATGCTATGTTGTCCAAAACACTTTCTAGCTTTCTATTCAAAATCCAAGAACTTGCAGCTACTTAAATAGGAGAAGAAAAAGGAAAGCCAGCATAAAGACTTAACCAAAAGATAGTCCAATTTCATTGTTTCATCTACCCACTTAAGGACTAAATGTTACCTGAAAATAGTCTGTGATGAAGGATCCAAGCTCACTCTTCAACAACTGCCTGGAAAGAAATGGATCACTTATCATGAAAACACTTCCAGAAAATAGTAATTTAAAAAATAGATATTTACTGATCTCTATAATGCATAGATGACTAATAAGATACTTTGACATTTATGTATTGTTTAATTCTATTTCTTTCATTCTTTCACATGACACATCTGGTAGTTGACAAAGAATCCTAAGTTGGTGGAACACCAAACTGTTAGCTGGTATAACATTACACTTAACCAAAGCCGGCTTCGTTTGCTTTTAATCTGATTTATCCCATATTTACATGAATCATTTAGAATCACATTCTGACAATGCATTCCTTGTAGCACGTTAACTATCTGGATTAGAAATACTTATTTGTATGAAACTAACTTTAGAGTAAGAATTTTATCAAAAGACCTTAGCCTTCATACTTAACTCCTGTCAAGAAAGAACAAGTTCAATTTCTAAAGAAGGTGAGATCTGATTTGGCCATCTCCTACATTCCTAGATATTATTTTTGAGTAGGCTGGAAAGTAAAGCAAAACCAAGGTTTCTACTCTTTCCAGTCAGGTTAACTCGTAAAGTTTTGATGTCCTATCCCACATGCATTTAATGCCTAATAATCATAACCGGCCTTGGATAAGTATCTCATACTCTCCTCGCTTGGGATGTAAATAAGGGTTTTAAATTAAATTTAGGTTGGTTTTTTAGTATTTTAACTTAATGGGTTTTAGGGGGACAGTCAGTATAATATATATGTTTTAATTGCTTCTTAAATTTTGTATTGTATGTTTTTTAATATGACTGGAAACCGCCCTGAGTCCCGCAAGGGAGAAGGAGCGGTATATAAATATAATAAATAAATGAAGAAACCATTTCAAGCCTTACAAAAATCTGTAAGACAAGGTCCAATCATCATGCTAGAAGAGAAACATTTTCAGCAACATTCCAGTACAGAAAACCCTGTCATTATCTGATCAATGACAAACATTATACAATTCCAATTTCAACAGTTTATTGTCAAGTAAATCAATATAATATTGCTTTTTAAATCTGAATCTTTTCAAGCAGGTTTGAGGTATAGCTGATTTTGAATGTTGAATACCTGAAATAAGAGAGAGGATGAACCCATGGAACTTTCAACTAAACCCGATCTATGACTTCAAAATAATTTAAAAATCATTTTGCAGTAGTATGTTACTACTATGACACAACCTTCCTGTTACAGTTTGTCATAAAGCTGAGACTCTGAGACATCACTTTTCTCCTTGCTGCACCCAGTAATCTATACTACCAGCATTAATTCAATACATGAGATTTGTAAGAACTCTGAATTCCTGTCCTCAATTTCCACCATAGTGCTTCTCAAATTATGGGCATCCATTCTTCACCAATGTTATTTCTTTCCTCCTTTTTTAAATTATCCCATTCACTGGACTAACAAATTTGCTTTCTGAGCTTATGTAAACTAAAACCACCAATTCCTTCCCTAATCCTGTATGATCAAAACCTTCTAGGCATTCGCCCAATATGTTTGCTATTCATTTTCTCACTCCAGCAATTAACCAATCCACTGAACAAACCTAATCAGGCATCCTTGCAAAGTAAGCTTTATTAAACGAAGGATTTTGTGATCTAGAGCCCAATTTAGTTAATGCATCAAGTGAACTTTAATCCACATAGACAAAATTCATTTGTCTTCAAAATGAAATACACAAATTTGCTGTGATGTGCCAATACATTTATCCTTCTGGAAATTATGATAAAAGAGGTGTAATTGGTGGTTTTGTTTACAGCTGATTGATCCAATTGAAATTTCTGCCTATTCTTGTTATACACAAGCAAGCTAGTTATATTCATTTGCTTATATACATGGAAGGCAGTTTCATAGCTGGAGAAACAAATGTTGCCTTTACAAAGAACAAAATGAATGTACTGCTGTTAATAACAACTTTCCTTTCCAAGCCTCTTATTTAAAGTATGCATTAAAGCAGTAAGATTTTTATCCATAAGAGGGTGGATCTGATTTCAGAAGAAACTTACAAAGCCATTTGTCAGAGCATGAAGAACTATATCTTACTGAGAGGATACAAAAAGCAAAAAAAAAAACCCTTTATGAAAGCTTCATTTTTGTTTTCAAAGCAAGATCTTATGGTCAAAACTGCATGGTTTAAACAGATGTTTTTAAATCAGTTACATAAATCTGTGCTACTGGAGAAAATGTCAGAGCTGTTCTTAATTAACTCACTGGGTACATATCAATCAGAAGCATGGACGATACTGATAACCTTTTGTCGAAACATTTTAGCTTTCTTGGCATTGACAATGTTTAAACAAGTTCACAGAGTTGAAGGAAGAAAGGCCATGAAGTGAAAAAGAAAAACAAAGGAGATAATTCTAAGTGTTTATCAAATTTGAAGCTATAATCAAACTAAAGTTTGTTTCCATTTCCTAGGAAAAACTCTTACCTATTGCCATGCCTTTGTTTTTGTTTTTGAGTGCCTTAAAGTCACAAAGATATTTCCAACTGAACACTGAAATCTGCAATATTCTATGCCTACAGCATAATGATCTCTCTGATACTCATGCTTTTTCACCTCCTCTCTTTCATACACACAAATTCAGTACCTAAATATGATTCCATTCAGATTTCAAAGAGCGGATCTACTGCATCCCACTTCCAAAAACACCAACCATCAAAGCAGATGCGTCAGTAACACCTCACAGGGTTTTTTAAAAGAAAAAACAGGGGCATAGAAACAGAAATCTGTCTGAGGAACAGGAAACCCTGTTCAAGGCTAGTTCTTATCTATGATGCCACTTCTTTACAGCATCACCTTACAAAGCAGCAGCATTCACACAGCACCTTACTCAACTCAACCAGCTCATTGAAAATCAAATAGAACTTTTCTCACCCTCAATTAAATCTTTGCCCCAGAAAGTGCAAATTTACTCATTTCTGTCCCCACATATATTATTGCAGAATAACAGTGATGGGAAAAAACCTTCAAACTCTTTGTAAAAATTCAGAGAAAAACAATCTCAGCCCTGCTTACATGCAAATACATCACATAGCATCACCTCTGTCCACTAAAAATATGAAACACATCTACCACATCAACACCAACCCAGCCAGCCATCAGTAAGTCATTCCTACAGGTGATACGTTTCCCGTCCTGAAGTTCTTTTAATATTATGATGGCAGAAGGAAGCTGAAAAGATACCCTTTGTGATAGCCACTTCTTAACTATAATTGTGGCATGTAAAGTAGAAGGGGGCCCAGCCAGGGACCGAAGATAGCAAGCCCAACAGCCCCTTCAAGCTGGAAAAGGACCGCTCTCCCTGTGGAAAGCACATCTAGGGGAAGCTCCCACTACACCCAGACTGGCCCTGGGGCTGCCCAGGAAGCAGGAGCAGTGCCAACAACTGTGCAGCTCTCCCCCAGCATGCCCTCCTCATCCTGTGGGGCGGTGATGCCAAGAGCCCCGAGATGTAAAGAATTTGCTGGAAGAGGAGCCAGACCAAATTCTGATTTCAACCATCCATTATTGCCTCTGCTATTACAAGAATTCACCTGGTAACAAGAGGAAGAAGAGGAAGAAACCTAAATCCATTCTCATGCTTCCTATATAAAATCATTGATATATGACCTTTTCTTTTCTGTTGTGAATTTCTGCACTGCTCTAGCATCATAAAAAGAGTCCATAGTTCAGTCTCTTTTCCTGTGCCAATAAAAGAAGCGTATCAGGAATCCAAGGCACAAGCTACTGCCACGGCACAAAGCTCTCAGCATTACTTTTGTCCCAACATGGGAAGGCTGTTGAATCCAGTTCAGTTAAATCCACATACCTGACATTTTCGTTGAGGATGTAGAGTTCATTGTTTTGCAAGCCTCCCCCTTTGAAGACATTGATCACTGCTGTTTGAACACTGCCAAACAGAAGGAGAAGGTTAGGGCAGTCATAAATAATGAATGTCATCGCCTGATTTACACAAAGCAATGAAACTGCAGTCAAGAACCGTGTAAATATATTGGAGAATAGAGAAGGAGATTAATTGCCCTTAAATGACTTCTGCATTCCACCCTCCATGGAATCATTAGGCTCCTTTGCCCACGGCAGTGGAGTGAAATATAGTTATACAGATATCAAGAGACTAATACAGGCAGGTGCTAGTCAAAATTAACTGCACCGCTGTTTCCTTCTGGCCTTCTGCAGCTCTTATTTAGAGCACTGCCATGACTATTGCATCATCTTCTTTGGAAACAAAAATCAACTCTGGAAATTTTGGCCGTTGTGTATTCTGACTTCTCCAGGCATACACAAAGGCCAGCGATTCAACAGAGTTTGCTTCACTGCATACCACAAAAGAATACTTTCTTATAAAAGAAAGAAAGAAGAGACAGAACGTTGTGTATGTTTCACAAGATGCAAAAACTTATCTCTGTAGGATTGCATGGCCAAATCACTGTCTCTGAATTAAACCAGGGTTTCCCACCGTTAAAACATGAAAAAATGTTTATCAATATAACAGAATTCAAGACAATAAGGACATTTTTGCTAGCTCCTTCACTAATCCAGTTATCTATAAATATACTTGTACAAACTATCCACTTTCAAGTCAATCACAGTTCTCAGCTAGCACCATGTGGAGTTGAAAGGGAGAGCAGAATCAATCATTGCTGTCTGCAACAATTTGTAAATGCTCTCTGCACCATTAACTGCAGGCATTTAAATAGGGCTGTGCTTCTAGTTACTGATCTCGTGATAATTCACATAGAGGTAGTCCTCAATTTACGGTAGTTTAATAACTGCATCTACGATGGCTTGGCAAATGGTCATGCTGTCCCACTTCCCTGCAGTCACATTATTGCATTTCAGGCTTTTGGTAATCCATTCACGTTTACAAATGTTATGTCAAATGTCTTTTTCTTGTGATTGCCATTTGCAATATTCTCTGTTGGTTTCCCCAGAAAGTCAATGGGAAAGCCAGCAGGGAAGGACATGCGGGGGGAGATGGAGGATTTTAGGTTCACTCCCCCAGTACACCAAGAGATTTCCCCTTCCTTCCATACAGCAAGGAAAAATCCATGCATGCACTGGAGGAACAAATCTCACATCTGGCAAAAAATCCAGCAAATGCCATTGTTCTCATGATCATTTGGAAGGGGTCTTCTCAAAACTGGGGATTTTGGAGAAGGAGCTTCTGAACCATATCAAGAATGGGGCCCACTTGCAGGATGGACCCTCTCCCCAGCATTCTACTTAACAACCTGCAAAGATGCTTAACAATCACAACTGGAAGAGCTGGAACTGTGATCATTGAATAAAGTGACATCTTGCTTAATGACCATTTCATTTAATGTTTAAGATTCTAGGACCAATTGTGGCCATAAGTGGAGGACTACTTGTACAGCATAGAATCACAGATTGATACTACGAGAAATGGCCTTGAGGGAGCTCACTTTTTTCTCTCTAAACCATTACATTGATAACCATTATATCTGAATCAACAAGCTATGTTTGGGTTTTTCTTCTTAGCAGAATTGTAATCCATAACTTGACAGGCTAACCAAGCAATAAAAGTAGAATTAACTGTAGCCATCAAATCATCTTCAATACATACTCCAAGACATTTTTTGTAACCACACTTTAAAATCACCTAGAGTCTAGACACACCTACACAGAAATCTTTCTAGTGTGAAAAAATCCCTACAGGGATATTATTTAATTAACTTATTTATTTATTTATTGAATTTTTATCACCACCTATTTGCCCATGGTGACTCAAGGTGGCTTACAGAATATAAAACCACATTTATAACAAAAAGAATCAAATAAATTAATATAGTATAATATAACAAAATCATCCCCCACCTCCCACCCCCACTGCTGGCCACAGCAGATCACACAAGCCATTTATTGGGCTACATCCCACTCTGGGTTCCCCAGGCCCGCTGGCAGAACCAGATCTTCAGTGCCTTCTGGAAGAGTATTAAAGTGGCGGCCATTCTAATCTCTGAGGGAATGAAGTTCCAGAGAGAGGGAGCCACCACAGAGAAAGCCATTCTTCTGGGTTCCACCAGGTGTATCTCCCTCAGGGATGGGACCTGCAACATTCCCTGCCTCCCCGCTCTGATGGGTCGGATAGATGTGACCAACAAGAGACAGTCCCTCCGATAATCTGGTCCTAAGCCATATTGTCAAGTTCTCACAACACGATATCTCACAAAAATAGACAGATTACTCAAGTTTATTCACTCACTCCCTTGAGGCATTTGGGAAAAGTTAAAACCAGTTTAATCCAAAATCTTTTCATTTGCACACCAAAGTGGAAAAATGTTCCACTCCCATAAGATACATACAATTGGTGAGATATCCACAGAATTGCAGATAGTTTTTGAATTCAAACACATGGAAAAATCTAGTAGTGCCAGAAGAAGAGTATTATAAGGCATAAAAGGGCTCTGAAGTATTTTGGGTACAAGGAGAAAAATGTCTTATTGAGCGCACACATTAGCCCTGTGGACAATTCCTTATATTAAATGCATCTTTTCCTAGGACAGTGATGGCGAACCTATGGCACAGGTGCCACAGGTGGCACTCGGAACCATATTGGTGGGCACACGAGCGTTGCACCAGCTAAGCTGCAGCGCACATGCTTGTGCCAGTCGGTTGATTTTTGGGCCTTCAAAAGTCAGGAAAAAGGCTGTTTCCAGCCTCCCGAAGGCCTCCGGGGGGGTGAGGAAGGCTGTTTTTGCCCTCCCCAGGCTCCTAGAAAGCCTCTGGAGCCAGGGGAGAG
>JANHFK010003551.1:99278-110392 GCA_036250565.1 Sibynophis collaris | reverse complement strand
GATATTCTATTTGGAATTCCAAAAAATGAATACGACTGTTGACTCTTTGATGACCATGTGCTAATCAAAAAGTCCATTCATTCCTAAAAGGCTCTCCCCATTTATCCTCAATGATATGGTATATATTCTCAAAAACTGTAAAAAAAAATCCATGATAGTTTATTCAGCTTTGGCTCTGTGCTTTGAAACCATAGTTGTGTAACACATTATATGTGTAAAGCTCACTGCAAATTATTTAGCAAAAGCATAGATTTTTTTAAAAAGAAAAATGTAGTCTAGCGCAAGAATAATTCACTTTTTAAAATCTGACTAAAAACTTCCTGGGATTCACATTGTGGTCATGTAGGTTGTGTTCTAAACAACATCTGGTTTTTATGGATTATAGTATTCTACAGTAACTTTTGCCAACCATTCAACCAGAAAATCTGTTCGAGTCCCAGCATCCTTTGGGGAGGAACTGGGTATTAACTGGGTATCATTAAAGACTGATGTTGGGATATATGTTTCTGCTTATACAATATTTTAATCCTAAATATTAAATATTATCCTAAAATAGTATGTAATTTGATTTAAAAAAAAACATGTTGCTTTCTATAGGCATTTTAGCTGTATTGGTGAATTTCAATTTTATTATTATTTTTTAATAGTAGAATGTTTGAATCGTTAAGAAGGTTTTGAGAAACTATTTAATAGTTTAATGCAGGCATGCATAACATATGGACCATGACTTCAGAGCACTTTTTAAAAAGTTGATAAATTTGTAGCTATCCTAAAAGGCATTTCATTAGCTGCCAAATAGTTGCTCAGTATGCCAAGATTTAATTTTTAATTTGAATATTAATTTATCAGTGTGGCCCAAGTTGTGCAGGCCTAGTTTAATGTGTATGCTGTATATTAAATTAATCAATTTTTATGAGCAGGTTGGTGTGCAATTGTATATACGGTAATTAACACATATACATTTAGGAATTGTTCTGCAGAATTCAAAGCCATTGATGTCCACAGTAATAATAGTTTCATTAACTGTAGCATTCAGTTCAGTGTTAATGATCATTTAAAATATAGCCTCTTGAAGTCTGACATAGGTTAAAGAGCAGTGTCCTTCCCATGTGTTTAATCTTTTCTCTCTTTTTATGTCATACAAAAGTCTTGCAACTTTCTTCACAGAATCTGAATACCTTTTCCAATACCTTTCATGCTGCTCTCCCAAGGCTAGCCTGTGGCATATTTCTTGACTCTTACTGTTATACTCCAGCTTTCTGTAATACACATTTAATATATAACTTGAATAAATAAAAGAAGAGTATAGTCTTTTGCCAACCTGGAACCATTCTGTTTCTCCATTTTCATCATTCTGTGGCTTCCTGATCTGTATATATTATTATTATTATTATTATTATTATTATTATTATTATTTATTGAATTTCTATACCGCCCCTTTCCTGGGAGGACTCGGGGCGGTTCACAGTCAATTTAAAAAACATGAAATACAGAAGTTAAAATATATTAAAATGAATTAAACTAGACTGTTACCCTTATAAAATATCTAAAACCCCATTTAAAACCCCTATAAAACCAATCCCTAATTATATTAAAAACCCACTTAAAACTAAACCCAAGCGAGGAGATTTCGAGGTAGTCTGTATGTCTTATATGTTATGCTAGGCCGGCCTTTTTAAACAAATGAGTCTTTATCGCCCGGCGGAAAAGGCGTAGGTCCGTTATTGTTCGTAATTCGGGGGGTAGATCATTCCAGAGGGTGGGCGCCACCACACAGAAGGCCCTTCCCCTCGGAGTCGCCCGCCGGCATTATGACCTTTCTCGCCACAGTTGTTAAGTGAATCACTACAGATGTTACAGATGCTACACATGCTTGTTAAGTGAATCTGGCTGCCCTGTGGACTTTGCTTGTCAGAAGGTTGCAAAAGGTGACCACATGACCCTGGGACACTGCAACCATCATAAATATATGTCAGTTGCCAAGCGTCTGAATTTTGACTACATGACCATGAGGATGTTGCAACTGTCATTAAGTGTGAAAAACGGTCATAAGTCACTTTTTTCAGTGCCCTTGTAATTTTGAACGGTCGTTAAATGAACTGTCATATGTCAAGGACTAGCTTCAATGTCCTGTACTAAGCCATCATGCCAGCAACAATATTAAATTCTCTCCATTTCATGTCCTGAAATTGCTTCATGTCACATACAATTATCTATTTAAAATACCTCACTGTTTAGCTTTTGTTTTGTTTTTAGGAAGAAAACTGTCTTGGGAGAAGGTCAAACGTGTAAATAATTAATTTGTAACATTTTATCCTTCCTTCTAGTGAATTCAAAATACTTGTGTTGACCTATATTTGGACTGTGTAGGAAATACATGGCAACTAATTTCCCCATCAATAACTGTTTTCCTTTTCCTTTTTTCTTTTAGGATCAAAATTACTTTTTTTTCTACATTTCCTTAATTTATTGTATTGACTTGCCAAATTGGCAAAGCGAAACCAAAGGTTAAACAGGACATTTCCATTTAAATTTCCATATCTCAGATTGCCAGCAAGCCAAATAACACTGAAAAAGTGACTCATTATGAATTATTCTTTTAGCTAATTTGGATGTGCCCATTTGCTTTTCATAGTGTATTAACATCTGCTTTCTGAAGCCTTTTCAAGAATTCATCATTTTTCCTCTCTGGTTTTTTTTTTTTCTAAATCAGCCTGAAACCAGACAAACATCTGTTTGACTTTCTGACAGGCCATTTTTCTAAGGGTGTTTAATTGCAGCTTCTTCCTGACAGCCAAAGACTGAGGAGGCCACTTGTTGGCAATCTCTGACTGCTTGTGTTCTCAGAGCAGGCAGTTAAAAAATGACTCCCATTCCTCACCTATGTTGGAAGAATTTGCTCATAAGGAAAAATACATAAAGAAGTGCTTGCACAAATCAGATTACTCAGCTGTGTAGGCCTCATTGCTGGTGCCTATGGTATCCCAAAGGCTCGGTTTAGGTTATCTTCCTTGACTTATATTCTATTTTTGTGATTTGTAAATAATGAATCCTCTAATAATACAATTAATGTATCTATGTTTTCTTCTTTCACTATATATTCGATATATTTTTTCTTTGTTGGTGCTGTAAGTTTTTTAAATTTTAAATTTAAGTTTTTAAAATTATATTTGTATTTCTCTATTAAATAAAAAAAAGGTTTATGGATAAAAGTCATTTGAAGATTAAATTTGGGGTGAATATGTAAATTTAGTAATATTCTTTGATTTAGGTTCTCTTGAGATTGTCTACTTGTCAACTTTTAAAGCAGTGTTTGGAGCATTCACTGGTTGCACCAGAGGTTACTGGGAGAACAAG
Organism: Sibynophis collaris; assembly: GCA_036250565.1. Lineage (NCBI taxonomy): Eukaryota > Metazoa > Chordata > Lepidosauria > Squamata > Sibynophiidae > Sibynophis > Sibynophis collaris. The sequence continues at coordinate 107,035 of JANHFK010003551.1, read as the reverse complement.
AAATTGCTCAGAGATTCAGAGAAGTGGGACGTTGTCCATTGCAGCAAACTACTGGTCTGTAAATAAATCAAAATTAGATTAGATTAAAAAGACTAAAATACATTTAAAAGAATAGTGTGTTGCAGTCTCCACATTTTAAAAGCTATCAAGTTTGAAAAACACCACTTGGAAGTAAAAAAAGAAATCTATTGGCATTAAGGAAGAAATAAGGTTAGGTAACAGTTCTTTGCGTTCTGCAGTTAAATTTAATGGGGCAGCTATTTTTTGCCTGAGTTTTTATTAAATATGGTAGCCATATCTCAATACTTTGGCATATATTGCTAGGTATGGAAACTTCTGATGGGGAAACTGTTTTGTCAATAAGTAATTAGCTTTAGGATAAATGTTTAAGTTTAATACTACTAATCTCAGATAGATGTTTTGTGGTATTTCCTTTCTTGGCTAACTTTTAGGTGAAAATGTTCTATTTATGTATTTTGCAATGTTGACTTTCCCCACAATGGAGGAATGGATAGTGAACATGATGGAATTTGCTGAAATGGCCAAACTGACTGCTTTAATTAGAGAGGATTGTCAAAATGTAATGATGAATGGAAGCCCTATATTGACTTTTTGAGGGAAACAGAAATAAATGACACATGATTTTGAAGATTAGAATAAAAATAATAAATTGTAGACAAAATGTAAACTGTAGTAGAGTAGAGTAAGAGGTTATTTTATAATTATACATATACATGTAAAAGAATTCTTCTGTAAAAGAAAATTGGAAGTCACTCCTTTATCATTCTTTATTTCCTTTTCTTTGGTTTGTCTTTTCTCTTTTCTTCTTTCTTTCATTTTTCTCTTTTTGTCATTGTAATTATTAGTTCTTGTTAATTTTTATTCTGTATTAAAATCATTTTAATATTTGAACTAGCTAATGCTTAGACTTGCAAGTGGAAGTTCTATGGAAGCAGTAGCAGAATTATTTTCCCAATATTTCTTCAATAACACCTGTACTCACATAACAACTTGATTAAAGGAAGGTTAAATCCTGTACTGTATTTTTAGCATTTGCAAGTGTTTCTTCAGGATATTTCTGGATTTGTAAATATATATGATCAGGGTTAGAAAATAAGAGCATCCAATGAAACAATATGAAATTCTCTCTCTCGTGTTTGAGAAAACTTTGTGAAATTTGCTGGTCACCTTTCCAGAGTTATGGAAAATTGTTTTGGATCACTTGTGAAAAGACCAAGGACAATAGGTGAGGTTAGATTCTGTGGTAGGATGAAAAACACAGCAACAAGTGAAGTAAAACAATTAGAATTACATTTATTTAGTCAGAGGTCACAAAAGATACCTTCCCTTAAAATCAAAATGGTATGTATGTTGCCAGCCCATATTTGCAATCTTGTTTATTGTTTACTTTATCTATTTGCTGTTTGTTTTTATGCTATGAGCCTCCCACAATCAATTAGATTTCGGTGGTGTTCGGGTTGAATAAGAGAACAAGACGTAATATATCTTTAAAATTTCTTTACACTGAGTGAGATAGTAGAATTTATCATGATGAATTTATTTGATGGAAATAAGATTATTTTGCTGAATTTTTCTTTTGGCTGAGTTTGATTTCATGGTTTCTATGCAATTTATGACAAAAGTAATGGGTGAAAGGGCTTTAATAGCGATTTTCCAAATTACTTTCAATCATCCAAGTTTTCTTATCTTGTAATAAAATTTTCTTTATTTTTTGCTATTAATTTCAAATTTAATCATAGCTCTACTGTAACTGTTGTGATTCCAACAATTGGGATTACAATAAAGTCAGATTTTGATGTATCTGAAACCACAAACCAATTTTTTAGAATTTAATTGTTCTGTTATTTTTTGAATATTGCAAACTTACAAAAATAAAGTCCTTTCATTTTCCACCCATTTCATTCCTACTTTATTGTAAAAAGAAATAATATAAATGATTGAATGGGTGATGGATTTGCAGTTACCGGTAATTTATGGGTCCATCTGTCCCAAATTTTGAACACATTCAGAAATGGATTCCAGGTATGTTTCAGTATTTTATTAATTTTTTTGATGAAGCGCCCTAATTTTCACTAATGTTATAGTTATCCATATCATCTTTATCCAAGATGTTAAATTTTTTAAATCTTCATTTTATCAAACAAAATGTTTTAATATGGCTAGCAACAAAACAAGATTTCATACTTGGGATTCCAAGACATCATTTACTTCTTGAACTTTTATACAGAATCTTTGTATTTATTTTTCTTCCTGAACAAATATGTCTGCATTTATTATTCTACCATATTTAATGGAGCCAGTTATTGTCTACTGATAGATCAGAGAGAGGGAATTAAACTTTACTTTGTTGCTTGAATTCATCTCATTTTCTTTGAGCGCTTTCATTTTCTTTTTCACAATTTGCTCCTTTATTGCAAATGTTTAATGGAGCTCTTCTTATATATTTCAAGATGCTAATGAATTAGGTAGGAAAATGATGATTCAGAATATAAATTCATTCATTCATTCATTCAACAAAAGTATATAGTTACTCTGGGCAGTTATATAAATTTACAAAGCTAGCTAAATGTATAATATAGCTACTCTGGGCAGCAAGACATAACACACAATCAGATGAATGAAAATTGAGGCCATTATAAAAACCTTACTGTAATGTCCCCTCGCCCTACATACATGCTAAGCTCCATTAATATCCCAGCCATATTGCCGGAGGTTACGGTCTTCACAGGTCTTCATAACACTTTGAAAGGTGAAGAAGGTTGGCGTCATCTGAATCTCTGGGAGGAGGGAAGAGATGTTACCTAAGGCAAGAGCCATATTCAGGTAGAGAGACTTTCTAGGACGCACCAGAAGGTACTGTTCACTGAGGAGACCCAGAGACTGCACACTCTGCTAGATCTACCGGGTAGGCAGAAATCATTGGGAATGGGCAGTCCAAGTAACCTGGCCCCCTACCATAAAGGGCTTTAATACTGACAACACGCACCTTGAAATGTACTTACAAGCTTAATAGGGAGCCGGTGTAGTTCATGTAGAAATGGTAATATATAAGCATATCATAATGCATCTAATACTGCAGTGCTACTGCATTCTAGATCTGTCAAAACGTTTGAACGTTCTTCAAGGACAGCTCCAACGAGCCAATCAAGAGGCCATTACACATGATTGTAAGCAGTGCCCCCCCTGATGTAGGCACAGATAAATGTAAATGTATTTATCACACCTTCCTAATCAAAAAAAGCTGCCATCTGCTCCTCAAGGAACCACAAGGAGACAGTGGAAATTGTAGTCTGGAGGAGCATTTGCACAAATATACCTTTGACAACTGCATTAATTCCTGTTACTATCATCATAAAAACAACTCTTTCAGTTTAAAAAAAAGTTGGCTTAAGCTTTAAATACTGGTTGGAAGGTGTCACCTTGATTTTCCTCTGCAATAGTCTATACACATCCTTCCCAATGAGGTGGTCCTCAATTTATAACCACAATTGGTACCAGAATTTCTGTTGCAAAGCAAGGTGGTGGTTAAGTGAATTTATAATTTTTTTGCCCAAGTTGTTAAGCGAAATACTGCAGTTGTGAAATGAATCATGTGATTGTTAAGCAAATCTGTTGTCTTCCCCAGTGACTATGTTTGTCAGAAGCCAGCTGGGAATGTCACAAGCGGTGATTAAATGACCCATGGATGTTACAATTATTGTAAACACATCCCGTAAGCCAAGCACCTGAATTTTAATCACTTGACTCTTGAGATGTTACAACAGTCAAAAGTGTGAAGACCAGTCATAAGTTACATTTTTCAGTGTCATTGTAACTTCAGTCACTAAACCAACAGTTATGAATTGAGGACTTTTTGTATACAAATCATCAGAATTATGTAATAGAAACTAACCTAAAAATTGAGATCAATATACAATTCTTTGAAACTCAGTTACATTGTGCTTTTCTGATAAACTATAGTTAAAGAACACCAGCTATCAAGTCTCTGTCATGATTCATTACGTGTACGATATTTGACTATTCCATTTAAAAGTCACCATGCTGTAATGTAATCTATTTAATGCAGTCTTACTGAAATATTTTTATCAAGTAACAACTAAATTGTTGATTTATAAAAGAAACAGTACCATTTACTTCACAATTGAACTGAGCATAGCTAAAATGGAAACACACAAGCAAAAGTACATTTTTGTTAATGCCCAACAGAAAGCATAATGTAATGCACAGAACTTACAAGATTCAACTTGTGCAATAAAACAGAAGAGTTTATTTACATATTGAAAAGGGACATATCAAGGAAAGGCAATAATTTTAGTAATGGTTTTGCTACCACTGGTTTGTAAGTACTAAACTCTTTCATCATGATTACCTCAGCCTAATCGGGAACTTGATCTCAGACTTCTGAGGATGCCAACCTTAAATATCATTTTGACAGTCAAGAATTCTGTTCCTACAAACAGGTCCCCTAGATGATAATCTTACATTCTATAGTAAACAGAGCATATACACATATGTAAAGGCATTTGCTAACAAATAAATACAACGTTGAAGGTCACTGCTAAAATAAATTAGGGGGGGAAACAAATGCGCACTTCCTACTTATGACTAGGCTTCAAGCTTATTAAAATCAAATGTCTTTAAAAATATATTTTATTATGTAACAGTCCTTTGAGTGACAGTATTTACAAATCACTAATTAAAGAAAGCTTCACACAACAGCTTCCTACACACAGGAAAACCACAAGCTTCATGTGGTTCTGTGCATAACAGCAAGGAAATAAATGCATCTTTGATAGTTTTGCCACTTGCTTATAGAAAGAAATAATATTACTTCAAACTCACTTGTTGGCAAAGGCTTCTACAATATGTAAATATGGCAAAAGAGTTATCTATGCAAGCACACTGAATTATTAATAAGGCTACAATTCTTACCTGGGAGTTAAGTCCCACAAAACACAATCAAACTTATTTTCACTCAACGCACAATTGCACTGTACAAGAATAAAACTTTATATAGACACATATTAAGAAAAAAAAAGTTAATATTTTGAAAACTTCATTTGTTTTACAGAAAAGAACTTTTTAGATTGTCATGTCAAGTTAACACAATGAAATAAGCACAGAATTGTGCCTAAATCTGTAAACTGCGAAGTTTAAGGCACATATTTTATTAGTGCATAATTTTTAACTGTTCTTTAAGGCTAATTATATAGAAGTATTTTTTTTAAATTAGCATTTAGGTCAATATACAGCACACCATGTGGGACAGCCAATTTTTGACCTTCCAAGTTAAGCAGATAGTGCCCTTGGGGGGGGAGGAAAAGTACACAACTTTGTTTTTAAAAAATGTGTACTCTTAGAGGGAAGGAAAAGATGTATCAGTGATGTCACAGCCAATATTCACTGCTATGGCAGAGTTTGGAGCAGAAATTCATGGTTTTATGTATTCGCTTTAAGGATGAAGTGGTTGCTCCAATTTCTGAGGCATACCGCACCCATTTTGCTCTTTAACTCCCTAGTCCAAAGACTATCACAAAAACATAAGCAGTTACCCACTTGGAAAGTCTCTAGAAAAGGGTTTTTCAAGCTGTGTTCCACCAGAACCTGATGAGTTTCCACAAGAGACTAAAGTAAGGGCAAAAAACCCCAACAACCCAATAAATACCCCAATACAGTCAATTTTCTATCAAGAAAATTATGACTCTTAATCAGGAGCTCCAAGTGTTTTTGGTAAGTAAAAAGTTCCATGACCTGTTAAAGTTTGAAGGCCCCTGTTTTAGAAGCTCCTATAACTGCTGCATCCATTGTATGCATCTTCTAAGCATTATGGAATGATCAAAGAAGAAGTAATGAACTGTCCCAGCTGGGGCGTTCATAAGCAAGTGACTGAAGGGAAATTGCTGGAAGGTATTGGATGATTGCCTTTGGTTGTTAAACTAGGTTAGGCATGTTATGGGGTTAAAATTTCAATTTGATCATGCTGTTGATTTTTAGCAACACTGATGAAAACAAACTTTGGGGCCACAAAACCAGGCTTGGAGCCATTGATTGTCCATTCTGTTAATTGGGAAAATAATAAAGTATGGCTTACGGAAAGTATATGCATAATCTCAGCCTTCAAGGAATAAAAATGCAAGTCACAGTTATATTTCTGAAACTGCCAGCAAAAATCAAATAAAACAAAAATATGCACATCATATTTTTCAACGGAAGCAATTTTATACATTCATCAATGAAAACCTGTCAAGTATGATGCATGGTAGAAATCAGCCATTAATACTGTTTTTTTGTTTTTTAAAAAAAAGAAAATTGAACAGAACAACAAAAAAAGCATGAGGTCCCTAATGTGATATTGGCAAAGCTGACTTCTACCAAAGTTTGATTTTTTTTGTAAAAAAAAATGTCAAGAATGGCTCATTAGAGGATCTGTTTGTGATGCTTTGAACACTCATTAATAGAGGCTTGGCAACAATTCTAGCCCTCAAGGCTGTGCAGAGGTAGAAAAGAAGGTGGTAACCATATCCTTTGGAGTCTGGACCACCAGACAAATTCCTACAGCTTTCATAAGGTGTCTGTACCATTTACTAATACATTCTAATACTGAAAGGAGCATCAAGCGATTAGTGCAGTTACTTTACCGTCAATATACGTCAAGACTTATTCCTCTAACTCCTGGAACTTTCTCAGCAGATTCCCAGTTTACAGCAACTAGAAAGTCTTTGGCCATCAGAAAAGGAGAAGGAGTCTCCTACATAGAAGGAGTCGTGACGGGAGTCCATGTGGAGGCAAGTCTAGCATGCACTGAGGCATCATACTGATTGTCAGCAATATCTGTGGGTGCCCCGTTGTCATAGAGGGGAGAGCCCGAAGAAGTCGTAGCGACGGAATGAGGAAGCGTGGGGTAGTGGGTTGTAGAGCCTCGCAAAAACTGGGATCCTATCCCACTGGACATCCCGCCTGACTGTGAAACGGGTGAGATGGTGCTGTTGCTCACAGACCACAAGTTGGGATATTGGCTATATAGAGAAAGAAAAAAACCCACAAGTTTTCCATTTGTAGAAAGGCAGCCTCGTTAGCAAAAGGCCAAGTAATTTAATATATCATATACTTTTGCAAACTATGGCTCACTTCACTAGATGCACTATTCTAAATATAGAATTTATTAACATCAACATGTTTGGGAGTGATTATTTTGTTAGATCACGTAGTTAGTACATAGCAATAGCAGTAGCTAGACTTATATACCACTTCATATATTCACTTAAGGAGGGACTTAACAGGACGCGACTTCTCTCCTGCGCTAGTGCTCCAGCCATCACCTTGCTGTGTCATCCAACACCCCCACACCTCTTCAGCCGAGAGCGGAGGGCGCGAACACCAGCCTGAAGCAGCAGGAAGTGAAGGCTGCCTTAGGTGCAAATGTGACGCAAAGGCTGGTACAGGGCCGGTTTGCTCCTGCATTCTCTAGTGACTCTCCTACTCCTCCTCTTGTGACCCCCTGGCTGGCTATGGCTGAGCCGTGAGCGTGTGCACGCGCGGGGAGTCCCTCCTTAAGGCACACGCGCCTTTCCTGAGCTTTGGCACTCGCTTGAGGGTGTCCCCACACATGCGCACACTCACGGCTCAAATACAGCCGGCCAGGGGGTCATGAGAGAAAGAGGAGGTTCACCAGAGAGTGCAGGAGCAAACCGGCCCTGTACCTTCCTTCGCGCCACATTTGTACCTAAGGCAGCCTG
>JANHFK010003551.1:81021-99178 GCA_036250565.1 Sibynophis collaris | reverse complement strand
GGCCACCCATCCTGTGCGCACCTCTCCTGAGCTTTGGCGCTCGCTTAAGGAGGGCCTCCCCATGCGTGCGCACACTCCCAGCTCAGCACAGCCGGCCAGGGGGTCATGAGAGGAGAGAAGAGGAGGAGAACAGTCGCCCGAAGATAGGAGAGAGAGAGACATACACACAGACACACATACAGAGAGAGGGGGAAGAGAGAGAGAGAGAGAGACATAGAGACACACACAGAGTGATACACAGGGGGTGAGAGAGGGAAAGATAGGGAGAGGGACAGATACAGAAAGAGGGGGGGAGATAGGGAGAGGGGAGAGAGACATAGAGAATGGTTTTGTGGCTGGGTGGGAGTGAGTGACATCGAGTTGGTAACGCCCATCCATGTAGTGTGACTCCGGATGTGTTATTTTTCTGTGGGAAATGGATCCAAGTGGCTCTTTGAGTGTTTAAGGTTGCCGACCCCTGGACTCTATCCGCTACTTGCAGATAAAAGAACACCACCACTCCACTTCTGCATAAATCATACTATACAAACATAATTGTGTACAAACTATAGCTATAAGGGGGCTGGGGGCGACGGCACCTGCATGGGACTCATGCAGAAATGAATCTTTTTTTCACAAAGGTTTTGTGGTCACAGAAGAGGGCTTACCTGGAGCTGGTTGGAGGACCGCTACTGTGATTCATAGGCAACATACTTGTTGGAGCTGGGACTCCTAAGCTGGACCAATTGTCATGGCTTTGAAGCATAGAAAGGCACGCTGAAGAACTGTCTCCATAGGCTGCTGCAAAAGCAAGCATTTTGTGTAAGAACATTCCATACTTTCAAGTACAATACGTGAATATGGCCTTCATCAGTATAACTGAATTCATTAGTAATTGTTAGAATGTACAGTATTTGCTTTTCTAGCAATGATACAAGGATGTTTAAAAATATTGCATTTGGTTCTACATAAATATTGAATTATTTTGCAATATTAGTATAGACCAAAGCAGAGAGCAATTCTATATATTTAGCCCACAAAGTTTCAACAGAGCAGGGACTATCAACTTTTCAAAAGTAATATGCAACCTTCTTAGCCTTTTTTTGAGTCATTAATCAGGTTTGAAAGAAATGAGCAAAACATCATTTTCATACCAACAAAATCCAAGTCCTTTTTATAAACAGAAATAATGATAAGATAAAAATTTTTTTTTTTAAAAAATAATCTGTTGCGGGCATCTGAAAGAAGAAGAAATCCTCTCTTAGAGTTCTCTCAGAGAGCTGTGATGGCAAAGTGATTAGAATGAAGTATTGCAGGCTAACTCTGCTGACTGCCAGCAGTTTGATCCTGAGTGGTTCAAGGTTGACTCAGCCTTCTCTCTTTCCAAGGTCGGTAAAATGAGGAGACATATTGTTGGGGTCAATAGGCTGAGTCTGTAAACCACTTAGAGAGGGCTGTAAAGCATTATGAAGCAGTATATAAGTGCTAGTGCTAAATGGCTCAAAACCAAGTATATAGTTTATATTTACCTCAGATTCACCTTTCTTACAATCACCTAGCTGGGAATTTTAGGACTTATTAGGCATCTAGACTTTTTAAAACTGCTAATGAAACTGACTGCATATTATAATTGAAAATGTTATCTAGACTTTATGGAATGATGAATTGAGTCTGAAAATCAAAAGCCTTGCCATTTCCTATATAAGTCTCTTACCCTGACTGTTTCCATTTTGGAAAGCAGAATCAGTGCCTCTTTTTATTAAATCCCAGTGTCATAAAGGTGAAAATAACAGTACCATCATAGCAGGCCACATTCTCAGATCAAAATCTGATTTTAATAAGATAGAAGTCTTTTACTGCAAACCAAAGATTTAATTAAATGATCTATCCACTATTAATAATGCACTCTTTTGTAGACTATTCAAAACATTTAACCATTATTTGAAAAACATATTTTAAATAAACCAAACTTTACTTTTATTTTTCTGAGTAAAACTACCATGATTCAGATGATTAGTGAAATCTCATTTCTGTCATTCTCAAGAGATGTTATAATTCCTACAGCTGATTAAGATGATATATCTAGCTATATCTAACTATCTATCCATCCATCCATCCATCTATTCCTATATCTATAGAAAGATAGCACTGATGATATTACCTAGTTAGGATGATGAAATGTCTGCAGAAAACAAGCAAGCTTAGAGAGCACCAGAGACCCCACATATATCTATATCTCTCATTATCATCATCATCATCATCATTAATCATCTATCTACCTCATCTTGAATTAATCCATTGCAGGATTGAAGATTGCATATGCACCATAATCTATATGCTGGTCAAAAGCAGTTTGTATAAATGTTTTTCATCCTCTCAATCTAAAGCTAAAAGAGGATGACTGGCCCAAAGTAGCCAGACAGCTTTCATCAGCGTTAGAACCTGACTCTTCTGCTGCTAATCCAGCATTTTAACTGCTACACCACATTAAATCAGATTTTGATCTAGCCTTTACCACCCAGGACTGAACTAATGGTCCTACAGATGTTGCTGAATTACAACTTCCCTGGCTCCAAATATAACAGTCTACAATGGGGGACAGTGAGATTTGTAGTTTAAGACTTTGGAGGGTCACAGATTCCACAGCTCGGGTGTATATTCACACTGAGATCTGTTAGTATCTTATGACATCAAAAAACTGGAGGACACTATAAAGTACTTACTTGGAGAGTTGGTTCTATGGGTGTATGGATTTGGATAAGGGGCAGGACGGTGATTTCTTAACGATGAATATCTTTCACAACTGTGAGCAGGAGATAGTGACAGAGATGTGCCAAATTGGGAATGAGGACTGGCAGGAGGACAAAGAGTCCCTGTTCCAGGAATTAGCCAACCACCTACTGTAAAAATATGAATAATATCATTTCACCAATATATAGCAGGATTATTTGTCCAATATGACAGCAGCTTGTTTGCACACATCAATCCTGGAATATTAAATCTATTTTTAACTCACATTCAAACATTAAAAATGGATTTCAAGCTCTTCTTGTTTCCTCCAGTAACTTGTGCCTATAAATAGCTTTGTTGTGGTGCCATTATGGTGTATTTACCCATCTCTGCTGATCAATGGCGTGCCATAAGTGAAACATTGCGACAATAGCATTTCTAACCATTAAAGCAAGAAAACTCAAAACAAAAGTACCATCAGCAATAATTTCAAGTCATGAACGTAAGATTATTATAACCTCACATCTCTTATTGCTATATCCTAATCTGGGAGGTAATCAGAAGAAACTATTAAATTGTAATCTTTTGTATCTAATAGCTTTGAAGAAGCAATGTGAGAACAGCAAAACATCCTAGTAAACATACATTTGAATAAATGGTAGTCATGGGTCTCTATGGAGAGAAGGGTGGAAGAATGACACAATCTGTGTCACGGTGGAAACCATCTTAGTTACATTCTGCGTGGAACTTTATTATATTGGTATGAAAGAATGGGAATTGAGCCTGTAATGTCATACTATATCTTCTGTCATTTATTACATCACAGTGATTACAAGGGAGATATTCAGCGAGCAGCATGGTAATTCTGGATAGTCAAGAGTGTGAAACTTGGATAAACGGAAGGGTTCTGCTAATATTTCTAATTAACCTAATCAAGCTTCTGATCTTTTTAAAACTTTGTGCTGTTGTCAACAATCCCTGTCTCAAAGATTATTGAACTCTGTCTGAAAAACATCAGTGATATTTCAGTGGGGATATTCCAGACTTTGCATGTATTTGAACACATTTGAACAAATGAAACAGATTGTAAATACCAAATTACACCATCTTTTTTTATCCCACTTAATTTCAATAAGAGAGACCCAGAGAACGATCCTGTTTTATGGTTAATATTTTAGGTGCTTTAAGAGAATAGCTTTTCTACATTTTTATGTATAAAATCCTATTTTTTTGAAATGCACATGAGGAAAACAGCAGAGGTCGAGTTTATACAATTCCAAGTCACACTTTTAGTCCATATCACATGGTATTTTCAACACTGGTAAGTGGTGGTTTTCCAAAGTTAACAGGAATTTTTCCAATTCTACTTGGAAATGACAATAATTGAACCAGGGATTTGTAGCACGCAAAGTACATATTCAGCTACTGTGCTATGAGTCCATTCAAAATCAGAATACATTTCACTGCTTAATCATTTGATCCCTGAAACAGTGCTTCTCAACCTTGGCAATTTCAAGCTATGTGCTGACTGGGGAATTCTGGGAATTGAAGTCAACCAGCTTAAGGTTGCCAAGATTCAGAAGCACTGCCCTAAAATATCTAGAGATACAGGAATGCGGAATCTCCAAAAGCAAAGCACATTCCTTCATCTCTGATAATTTTTTCTTGGTTCTCAACATTCAGTAGGAGAAATAGGTCGAAGACATTACAGTATTTACAGCCTTTGGCATCAGGAATGTAAAATTATAATACCACATCTCAACAAATTGTTGGCGAAGATTATATTTTATGAAATATATATTCATGCATTTTATATTCATGAATAATGTTCTTAGCTACATAACAAAATACAACTGATACTGGAACAAAACTGCTTTGAGAATTTTCTATATGGCAATGGTATAACAAAAAGATAACTTTCAGAGAGAGTTTACACATACATTGTGAATATTGTGATTGCTGACTGTCTCCCACTTCATCCATCATGTCTTTGTGATCACTTCTGTCAAAAAAACACAATTTGTTAGCAAAAGTATTAAACAGCCTAATGAAATGAAGTCTGTAAATGCTATTAAAAGCAAAAAAACGGCTCTCACCTTTCTTTTGCATCAAGGAAAGCTTTTGCAAAGGGGTTATATTTTATCTTTAATGCTGTTATCTACAAAAAATGAAGAAAATATTTCAAATGCAAATGTAATTTTAATTATTTCACTGTTAATTGAAAAGATAATTCAGCAGCATTACTGTTAATTCCACTAAGGTTTTTGCAATTAATTCTGGTGGGAAAAAGCCCAGAATTATTAAAACTACTAAGACTGCAAGAGGAGGCTTTGAAATCCTCTACAATGTCCCTTCTTTGCCTTACTAAGATGCCTGGTTTTATTATCCTATTAAGGAAGTACATAAAAGGGACGTAGAGTGGAGGGAGGATACACTAAAAACAGTTATAAAAAGTGTCAGGTTCCGGGTAAAAAGGGGATAATATACTGGAAGAACAAATGATTATTTTATTAAGAAATGAGCTATTGTTTGAGCATCCAGAATTTAAATGCAAAAGATTTATACCATAGTTCTACCATTGTTCAGTGAAATATAGACCCACCCTAAAAACTTTGAAACAATTATGTATAAACAGTTAACAGAAGATTGATTAACTACTTGATCTTGCTGGACTTTAGCTTGCTATACATTAATATGATTTTTAAAAATTAGTTGCTAATCATTAGCACTTAACTAATTTAGCACAAGCACTTAACCTCATTACAATTCATCATGTAGGCTTCAACATGGAAGTTGTGTTTACAGACAGGAACTTTATTTCTCTCTCTGAAGGACCTAAACATTTATTCAGAATCTATTAAAGCATAATGAGTTACTGTACAATCAATGCTAAACCCGCTATGTGTTTTGACGGAATTAAAGTGGGCAGTAGTAAGTATTAGAAGCTAATGCAGGCACAAAACAGCAGATAGAAAAAAAGTGTTTTACAAAAAAATTAATGGTTATTATTTTTATGGGAGGATCACAACATGACAAAGAATAAGAGTTCAATAAGTGTATCTATGTAGGTCTCCTATTACTTCACTGATATTTATATATTAACTGATTTAGGACAATTCAGTTGTATATTTAAAAATGTAGGTTTTAAACAATCTTTCAGTTTGTATATTATGATAAATTGCTTAGTGCTGTCAATAATCAGGGCTGTTTGGATTCAAAGTACTTTTTAAAACATGATTTGCATAACACAGCTATTTTCTATATTAAATAATGATAATATGTATTGAGAATCAATACATCTTCATTATCTTTTCATCATTGAATAAGCCCATTATGTCTCAGATCCTGCTCCTATATACATCGTCTTGGAAATCAATTCCATATAATCGAGTGGTGTTTAAGTTGCAATTAAATTGTGCTTAGTAATATAAACAAAATAAGGAGGTGATTACTGATAAAGTCTTGAGGTTAACTGAAACATTTTCCAAACGAGCAAAAATATCAGAAGATCTCTTCTCTTTTTTTTACTCAAAGAACAGAATAGTTGAAAAGATCACTTGATATTCTCCTGAAAGTATAATAAGAGTAATTTTTTTTAAATGGCCAAAATAAACCAGTATCATAGAATTGTATCTCCCTTATTTCATTGCTAAGATCTTTTTATGCTTAAGACATTTCTCCTACTTTCTAGCAATTCCATTTCTGTAAGTACTCACTGGAAGTGAACAATTACTGCATCTCCTTTGTAGCATCTTTTAAAATTCTTGTAAACAGTCAGCATACCTCTAATTTTAACATCCCCCTTCTCCCTCCATGTCCCTTTACTACTTTGAAGGCAAGCAATCCATGCAGGCTCTTCCACACTTTATACCTACCTCTTCGTTCTGGTAAGCGGTCACAGCTATAAACTGTGTCTCTGGGAAGGAATGGCTGGTGATCATTCGCTGAGGGCCACCAACTCTCACTATGTGAATCCTAGGCTCATACTTGTGCAAGGAGTTCAACATGATCTGTTGGTGTAAAGAACAACAGAAACAAGCACTGAAAGAGTGATAAAAAACACTATTCTGAGACTGCAACATCAACTATAGCAATGGTTTTGGCTTTTTAATAAGAAGAGAACAAATTTGCTGACTTAAATCTAAAAAAAAAAAAGTAAGAGTCCAGACCTCAGTTGCTATTTTACCTTTTGTCTTTCCAGATGAACAATCACAACCGGAACATTATATCTACGTTTACTTTTCAATGTTATCCAAGGTAGGAAAGCAACATTAATAGTTTTGAAATACACTAAGATATTAAATCATTTAAAATTGTTTTATTATCTTGGATTATTTCAAAACTGATAACTACATTTTGCCAAACTCTAATTAAATGTTTATAATTTGATTTTTATCTTTCATTATTGAGGGAGGAATGAAAGAGTTCCATGCAGAGTTTTCTTTATTCATTTCTCAGAAAGCAAGTTATTATCTACACAATATTACCCAATAAAAGCTACAACTGCAACATTTTATAAATTGACTATAGTACAAAATACCCATAAAACTGATCTGGGTTTTTTTGTATGCAGACAACTAAAGTAATACATTTTCCTAGTAAAGTAAAGTAAAACTTATTTTTTAGCTGAGTTCCTTAATGAGTGTCATAGCATAACTGCAAAAATATTCACTCAATAAAGGAAATATTAGCTTTGGAATCTCATCAGAACCAAAGACTTTTTAATAAAAATAGCAAAATATAACCAACCAATATAACCTCTTTGGGATCATGCTTGGTGCCTATCACACCCTATAGGATTCTTTTTAAAGATATTTTTTTATCCTGCATTTATTATTTTTATAAGTAACTAAAGGCAGCAATCACACCTCTTTCCTCTTCCTATTTCCCCCAATAACAACCCTGTGAAGTGAATTGGGCTGAGAGAAAGTGACTGGCCCAAAGTCAACCAGTCGGCTTTCATGTCTAAGGCAGAATTAGAACTCAGTCTCCTGGTTAATAGCCTGGTGCCTTAATTTATTTCTTTTTTTTCTTTTATAAAAAACTTAAACTACTAAAATGCATAATTAGCTGGTGTTAATAATAATAATAATTGGAGAACAATAATAATATGTAGTCTTGGTTAAAGAGAAGGGAATGATTCCTCTGTAATTAAAACTATAACTTTTAACTTCATTTTTTAACTAGCACAGTACATGGCATATTCATGCCCACTACTGGAACAAACATCAGAAAAACTACTAGGTTACTAGTTAGGAATCTCATTTTACTATCAGATTTAACAATTTCGCTAATATATATTATGGTTTCAGAAATACTGTTGAGAACCAGGCTGAAAATGTACATTTGTACTACAATATGCAACTAAACCTTTCTAATATCAGTGATCATCATGTAAATGACTTGAAAAATGTATCTGAAAATTGATTGAAACTTTTTTGTTGCCAGATTGAATGCTAACCTGTCATCTTTCTCTCTTAAAAAATACAGGTATTAGCCACTGAAATATTTACATAACGGTTTCACATGATTAACTTTCTATGCCTGGTACATCTTTATGAAGAAAGGACAATGAACAGAAAAATAGCAATAAATATGTCCTGTGATCACAACAATAAGTGAATGTGACTTGTCAATGAAAACATGCTTTGACATTTCCAAACTTTTATTAGCTGTTGGTCCTATAACTAGTTTTTTTCTGTGCACAAAGAGAAACTTATTAATAAAATTATCATTAAGATTTTCTCAGCAATCATATATTCTGTTGCTGCCATTATTACATATTGCCATATTACCCCCAGTAAACTAGCCTCGGATTATCACTTTGGTTAGTCTTTATGTGGCTTGCAAATATGCTGAGAAAGGTGCATGTCACACATCACTTTCCCCAAATTGTCTTTATAACACCCTAGGTCTAAACATGTTGACCCTTCCAGAATGTTGACAGAAATATGCAGCACCAAATTTTGGCACCCAACCATTGCATCCATTTTCTGCATTAATATTAAAACTATGTAGGAAAACACTATAGAAGTTTCCTCTGCGGCTAATTTGTCCTATAAAAATACAGGCTAAATAGAGCATCCCTCCAGTCTAGAACAGGAGACAATTTTGTTAAAATATTTTAGAGCTTTTTGTTCTTATGGACTTCCCAATTTGTGCTATAAGATCTTGTTTTGCATTACACTGCCACACAGATCCCCACAAGACTCTAGTCCAAATTTTAATTTGGTAGCAATTAGGGTGAGACATTAACAGTTCCAGGATTCAGGACTGGAACAAGATATTTGGTTGCTCAAAAAAAATATATTCTAAATGTCCATGAAAAATAATGAACAGTTTACAAATCATTGGTTTTAAATAAAATTAATTACTGAGAGCAGGCTATTTCACTTTTCTTAATTATAGGACTACAAGTAGTTTCTAGGTGCCTGCTTCCAAATTGGTTAAATCAGGACTCCTTACAAATTACTGTTCCTGTTGTTTTGCGATAAAATGATAAGATTTTTAAATATATATATGTAAGAGCATTTACAAAAGTGTGTTTTGTAAATGCCAATTCTCTGAGTCTCAAACATACAAATAGCTAAGACTGTGTTTCATTCTAAGAGATAAATACAAATACACATTGCCAGTACATTATCTTTTGACCTACACTCCTCCAAATTTTTATTGTCATTGTTGCTGCATGCTGTTTAAGTTCCTAACACACCTGAATCCAGGTTTTAAATGATTTAAAATGTATGCATTATCTCAAAAATTGAGCAACACAGTTTAAGTAACACATACAGAAGCTTAAGAAAGCTTCAAAGCTTTCTTGGATGACAGTCCATTTCAACAGTCAATGCAATATCCTGTATTGGCCAATGAATAATACTTAACACCTCTGATGGACATATTTGTTTATAGCTTATGCCATACTAAAATATATTCAATTTCTCATTTTTTTTCAAGCTTGTAATACTAGTTTCGGATTTCTTATTCTGCTCAACAGACACCATCACTCTCTTGCAAATTGTGCACGCACATATTTGTAAGCATGAATCTATCTTGGAGCTCCGGATGAAAAGAGAGCAATCCATTTCAGATCCATAGGATTGTGTGCAAAGCACTGGCCTTTCAAGGCAAGTATTCCCAGATAGGACAAATTTACAAGAGGGTCTATAAATCCCGGCGACAGAACCCAGGACACAAGAAACAAAACACATTTCTCCGAATCTCCTTTAGGCCACACATCATCACCTCACACAGAATAAAACAGCTAAAGTTGGTTTCCTAGGGGGGGTTTTCGCAGGGAAGGGGACACTCAGCAAGCGGCCAAGACCGCAAAGGGGGACCTCTGTAAAATATTTTCCAGATTCCTAAATTGAAAAATAAAAGGCGGCTGAAGCCTTAAGAATGGCTATTTAAAAGACAACTCTGCCAAACTCTCAGGACTGGCATTAAAAGGTGTTTTCACAAGGCGCTTTACATGCTCTGCACATGCGGCCTTCGTTTCTTCTGCAGCAACCAAACCTTACGGAGTGAACTGGATCTGCGGCCTTCTCCCCAAAGCACCTTCCTTGCACCTTCTTCTGCCCCCAGCCCGTGATTTTTTTTTTCCTCTTCCATTTCCACGCGCGCCTTCCTCACCTGGCCTCCCCCGTTGAGCTTATTGGTGAGCTTGACCTTGCTGAAGGACACGGGCGCCTTCATCCAATGGGCGCCAAAGTTGGGCGAATCCGGGTGGATGTAGACGCAGCTCGGGGCCTGCGGCTCAGGCTTGCCGCCCGGCACCCACTCGCCGTTTACGTACTTCCAGCGGTGATTGTCTGCAGCCACAAAGTCCAGCAGGAAGGAGTACATGGCGTTGGGGTCGAGTCCGGACACGCTGGCCTTCAACACGGGGAACATTCGCCTGCAGGGGAGGAGACGCAAGGAGCGAGGAGAGACGAGAAAAGACACCGGCGGCGCGGCCTCTTGGGCCAGGCCTAGGCGGCTGACATCGAAGGCCTTTTCGGCCCCAAAAAACAGACCTTCCTCCGCACCAAATCGAGGAGGCCTCGCCGTGCCTTTGATGCGCTCTGGAATCCAACGTAAAAGGGAAACCCGCTTCAGTTTGCAGCCTGCTTGGCGGCTGCTTTCAAGTTACCATTATTACATAGGAACTCAGGCGGGGAACTCCTTGGGTTGGATTCCCAAAAGAACACGCATTGGGAGGACCCGGTTATATTAGTTATATTTATAACCGGGGAAGGGGGTTCTCATCTCACCCTTAGAAAAGAAGCCTTTGAAATCCGTGGGACATAACTAGGGAATAGCAATAATTTGGAAGGAGGCTCCTCCCTGGCTAAATGACAAGTGAGGGTGTCTTACATGGATTTTATCTTTTTGTCTTTTAGGAATAAGCAGTTTTAGGAATGAGATGCAAATGCTGAAAAAGGTACCCCTGTAGGATATGGCCATCAAAGCCCCTCTTTGTTCTCAGGTTGTGGAAGTAAATTCCGATTTAAGTCATTTTGAAGGATGCACTTTGATCCTCCCTTTGATTTGGGAGAGTCCTCTCCACTTCGGGGAAATTCACTTGCATATTAGAGGCACAGGTTCACAGATTTATACTTTGGATTACAAAAAGGGAGAATTTGGGTTATAACGTTTTTGGTTTTTTTTAGTAGTCTTCCATTGCTTGTGATTGCAAGCTTTCATAAACAGGCTAGAAGGCCCACAGAAATTTTTAAAATGGAGACATCATTGCAGTTCAAATTAGTCATGGAATGGAAGGCAATCTTCAAAAAAGACCGATGGGAAAGATGTTTACTAGAGCTGAAATTCTACTGACACCACAATAAAATCCTGTACCCCACTAGGAAAACTAGCGTTGTTGCTGCCTTCGCATGAGGGAAGGTCTCATATCTTAAATGGAAACTCAAGCTGCGATCCTCCTGCTTTACAAATTTGACTAGACAGGATTGCTTAGGTTAAGGGCTACAAGAGGAGAGGAAGGGGAAGGGAATAAAAAAGACCTAGCGGCTGCAGGATGACTGGTGGACAGAATGTAGAAGAGATTGAGAAGGGGTGCCAATAGTCAAGGGACAAAAGGCAGACATTAAGAGGGTACATTCCGAGGAAAGAATGGGACTTAGGAAAAATCACTGAGGGTATTTCCTCTATTAGCTACTATAAGCAATTGGGAGCAGAAGGCTTCTGATGCCTTTGGGTGACTGATTTCCTGAAGTCCCAGGCAACAATTGAATGAGCAGAGGAGAAAGCAAAGAGGGAAGGGGGAAAGTATCCCCCAGAAGCAACCTGAAAGTATCAATACATCATTGTCTTTCTCTTTCCTCCTACCTGCCATTTTTGGTGACAATCATCTCATTGGTGAGTTCTTTGAAGCGCAACCACAGTTCACTGTCCTCTAGAGTGACTCGCAGCTCTCTCTCGGTAGGATCCCCCTTTTCTCTGCCAGCTTGTAACTCGTTCTCCACGGCACTCAGCAGATGATCCACTTGATACTGCAGACTCTTTCCAGAGCTGTCCGTGGTTGGAGAACCCATCTTACTGACCACCCACCAAGCTCCCTTTAATACCAAGATGCTTCTCCAGTCTTTTGGTACCCAGTTCTCTGCCTTGGAAAAATTGTCAGAGGAAGCCCCACAGCAAGTTGTAGTGAGGGAGGTCAAAAGCACCCTAAAAGTAGACGGTGGGGCGTGGGACAGGTCTGCAGTTTGGGGGCAGAAGGGTTAATTCCACTTGACCTCTCTGGTCCACGCCACTTGAAACGAAACTAGTTAAACGGGGGAGCAATTAAGCCCCTGGTATAAATATCCTTGTGACATCACAATGCCAGTAGGGGGCTCACCTGATTGGAGGACAGTCTCTTTGATGTGTCCGTCCCGCCCACCTGATTGGCTCCCTGCGGCCATATCAGAACGGAGCCCAGGGAAAGCCTGTGATGTTAATTGCAGCCAGTGGGATTAAACGCAGCTATTTTATGTAAATCTGCCTCCAAATGTTTGCACCTCTATCAAAGCCGCCCGGCTGCAGTTTCAGCAGCCAAAGAAGGAAATGGCCCAGGTTAGTAAGAGCCATAACCGGTAGGCGCTCCGCATTCCCTTTGCTTATTCCAGTAGCACCATTTACCCATCCAAAGATGTGTCTTACTACTCCTGCTAAGAGCAGGATGGATCAAATCCTTGTGGGTAGGAGTATACCATGAGAACGTTAATAGCCATGGATCCATCACCCCAAACTTTGGTCTCCAGTGACCGGATCTTATAAGCTCACCTATTTGCATATCAAGGTTGTTCAGATCAGTGGGACTTTGATGTAAAATGAGCTGCAACTCTGGCATGAGGAAAAATGGTTATTTACTGGCAAGAATCTATTTTTCAACATGCTGTTCATTTACCAAAGGAGACCAAATCAGGAATACTTTATGTCCAATGATGTATTAACGGGAATCCTCACATATTTTAAATGTGTAAGAGTGAAGTTTTTTGGCCTTTTAGTGCTAAAATCCTAATGAAATTAAAACAAACTGCAACAGTGAAAGATTCCATAATACAAAAACAACTCCCTCTTCCAAAGAACTTTAAAAACCAAGTACAAATATATGGAGAAAGAAAGAGATGATACAGTAGGTTCCAATTTTGAAAGAAAAACTAAGTATCAATTAACCTCTGAAAATATATGGTTGAGCGATATGTTTCAGCTAAGCAGAATTTTGCAGCTTTATGGATGTGGATATTGGATAGGATAGGCCCTACATCTCAGCACTTTCTAGTTTTTATGGGAGATTTAGTCAGGATTAAGATTACCTCCTCTGTTGTTTTATACTCTGAAACAGATTGGGCAACAACTGAGATATGTGTGCTTGCCACAATTGGAATAAATCATTGCTGTACGTTGAATAATTTAGAAGTGTGCTCTGAACTTCAAGTCTGTATGACAAGCAACAGGGCAAAAAAGTTGATAGAGCCTTGGGATCAAAGATATATAATAATATCTTTTTCAACAAGTAGCATATAAATATGCTCTTACTGCATATAATTTAACTTATGCTGGAAAAGGTAAGGAATTCAACATAAATCTGAAGTCAAGGATGGAAGGTTGTGGAGCTGGTGCTACTATCTGAAACCCAAGCTGTTTAGATAGAGACATTTCAGTCAGCTAACTCAGATAGAGGATAGGGACAGTCTTACAGATCTTGATAGATGACTTTACTCTAATGGACTGGAGGATATAATGTTATGGTAATTCCAGTCCTTTTCAGGGAAAATGGAATCAGTAGGGTTTTAGAACTCTCTTTTGAGGTATCATATGGTATCTGTCTCATTTCATATGCTTTTAACAACTATATAAGGCACAGAAGAAGATAGCTATTACAATCTATTTAATCACAATCTTTTTAAAAACATAAAAAGCAAATTGGCAATCTAGCCAACATTTTATGTCTTACTGTTGTAAACAAGATGCATTAAGGAAACACACAGACCTGGGGGGAAAAGTGATATTTCTCCTCCACTTTTGCTCCTTAGCAGCTGGTGTTCAAGGTTGTCTGCCTGTGAATCCAAGGGCTAGAAAACAGACATCAATACTTCCTTTGCAGTTGTCCAGTTCCTTTTTAAAACTCTCCTAATTGGTGGCCATCACCACATCTGATGACAGCAAATTCCACGGGGTCATCTATGCTTTGCGTAATCCCAGGGAGGCTGTGGGTTTTCTGAACAGATGTCCAGAAGCAAATTGGGGATGGATGAGAGCAAACAAGTTGCAGTTTCATCCAAGTAAAATGGAGATGCCCAGGTGTGAAAATGGAGTAATCAGAATGGGTGCCTTTGAAGATGATTCAGAAACTTCAGCTAGTGCTAAGTGTGGTTGCCCAAATGTTTATGGATGCTAAGCATCAAAACATGCCACTTTGGTATTATGTTAATCGTGCAACCTACATATTTGTTTCCATGCCTATTTCACGGCAATTCTTTTGTCTTTTTTAATGGTATCACAATTTAAAATCTCATAATTGCTCACACACATTTAAGCTTTCCTGGGACTGATCAGTAGGTACATTCAAGCTGTGAAAGAAGGATTTATTGGAGATGGGCCACTTTTTGGAACTTCCTCCTGAGAATTATGTCTAGACATTGCTGTTAGTGCTGCAGTTTCAGAAATGCCTCTGGCAATATTTGATTGGGTGTTATTTTAATTTTACCTTTTTAGTTTCAGAATGCTTTTAACTCTTAGGCTTATGTAAATAATGGTATCTTTTATGTGGTTCTCTAAGTTATCAGAATGTTAAATTGTCTGGTTTTTCCATTGGACTTATGTATTACTGTATATCTTGATATTCCTGATTACTCATTTCTGAGTTATTTTGCAAAAACTCAAACAATGGCATAAAGACCTTTTCTGTAAAACTGATCATTTTAGAAAGAAAGAACGGAGCTTTTGTATATCCTATATAAAGAATTCACACCGAAAGAAGAGTGAGCTATATAGGATAGGAGATCAAGGGTCCAACTCCCGGGTATATATATTTACTGGAAAAAATCCTGTCCTCAGTGGAACTTCACTTCAGAATGAATTTACATGGGAGAATGAGCAAGATTACAATCCTAAGGAGGTCTCCTTTCTGGAATGAAACGGACTTTAATGCTGGCCGCATAATAATAGGATAATCATTTTGGAAGAGGCTGAGAAGGCCGACCTATTGCATGGCGTTTGAACTGGAAGTCGCTTCTGTTTTGGTCCGACGCTGCTCCCGTTTAACGAGATCTTTATTGTTCTTCCAGAAGCCCAAGCAAACCATTTCCTGTCCATTGTCACCTCTCGCTCTCCCCCTCCCCGCCCGGTCTCATCCTCCTTCTGGTCAGAGGTTCCCACCGCAAGGTAATAAAGTCGCCCCTACTAAGAACCGAAACGGCGGCGGCGGCAGCGGCAGCGGCAGCGATCCGACAGTGTCCCCCGGATTCTTCTTTTGGGACTGCTGCAACTGAAACGAAGCCTCGGCTTCGGAGGACACCCCAGTCGTCCACCGAAGTTGAGTTTTAATTTTGAGAAAAGCATCCCTAGAGTTGCTTTTGTGGTGGTTAAACCCGAGTTCAGCCCACCTTTGTTCCCACGTTCAACTTTGAGCCCCGCTTGTAGGAGATTAAAAGATGAGCGTGAAACAGTTCGTGTTTCAGATCACCGGCTCGAAAAAAAACCTGGCTTAGGACGTCGTGGGAACATGGTTTCAGAGTAGTTGCGTGTTTGTAGCTATTGTTGTCAATATCATGTAGGTGCACGTCACGATGTTTACCAAGGGAAGCGCTAAGGAGTTTCTTATCTAGCCTATGCCGGCGAACAACAGAAGTCTAGACGGGTCTATTCTGACGTAAACTCTGTTGATTTCAGAGGGACCTATTCCTAAAGAAGATAGGTAAATGATTCCCACTTGAATTTATCTTCAAAAAGACTTGGCGATTGTCTGGTAGGGGCCACCGTAAGCTGTGCTTCACGCTCGATAAGCGCTTCTGCATTTCTCTTACGACGCTTTAAAAGATCGCGCGCTCTCAATCTTCCCAACGGGACAAACTGGGATTTTGTCCCGTTGGACAAAATGGGACAAACTCTCATTTTTTCTAGCAAAGGAAAAATCAGAGTTAGCGACTGCTAGGAAAAATATGAACCTGTTTAAAATTTAAATTCCCTGGGGAGGGGTGGTGGTTTCACACTATAACAGCCCCTAGGCATGGTTAACCATCTCCCTCCTTCCGGTGTCCGTCCTCCCCCCCCCCCGGCACCAATCACAGTCTTTTCCCAAGAATTCTTTTCACGTAGGATGAAAGAGTGGGAGGGTGGGTGTTTCCTCAACATTTTGAGGAGGAGAGACTTAACAATCTTCTTAAATAACCCCCCCCAACAGACTGGTTCCTCATTGTCTTAGCTCCAAGTCCTGCTGAATTCAGTGGCGAATCTTTGCAACACCTGAAGCCAAACCACGTTTTTCATTTCAGCAGCCAGTTTTGCGAATCAGGCCCGAACGGTTTCTAAAACATAGTTTTGGGTGGTGTTAAGAATCCAGACATGGGATCTCTGAAGAAGCACATGACAGCTTGAGCCACTTAATCCGGATTCCTTTGGTTGTGTTCATGCCATATAAATCATGACTGAAATCCGGTTTTTAGTCGCCCCTTTATCACAGTAAAAATAGTGGGTGCACGCTATCTCTAGGCTCAGGTGGGCTCGACTAGTTTGTACATTGCCACTCCAACCTGGGTAGGGTGCAAAAGTCGCCCACGCGTCCTGGGGACAAGGTAACTCCTCGGAAGAAAGTAATTTGAATGGCACTGATGTTCCATCAGCGTTCAAACACAACTTCTATAATCCACCAGCGCTGCGGAACTCTTAACGAGCTGGGAATGAATCCAAAGTTTCTATAGAGCGCAGCCAGGTTGGGAAAGCTGCTCTCTTAGAATCACTGGGGCTTTCATCCAAAAACGTTTCGTCCAAAAGGCGACGGTTTTGAGAAAGTGGGGGGGTAGAAGAAAAAGGGAGGGATCCCTAACTGGCGTAAATGTCCCCATTTGACGGTCCCCTGCCCCATCTTTCCTAAGCTTCAAGGGAGCACAGGCAACACGGGCGTGCTAGTTTGGAGGGCGCCAGGTTGCCGAACGAATGCTTTGTCCCTACTTGCACCTAGCTCGGGTTTAAGGCCCGGAAACCGCTCCGGTGGGTGAAGCCTTTCCTTCCCCTGGGTCCCTTATGGATTCTCAGTCGCTTGAGAGATCCTATGCCTGAAGCCTCCTTGCTCTGAACCAAAATGAAAACATCAGCAAATGCCTCCCTACTATTTTACCCTTGTCCAAGCCTCTTTCCGCATCGTCCTTTCATTCAGAGACTATTTGATGTGGAAAGAGGCTTCGACAAGAGTTAAAAACACGTCTGCCATCTCTTTGTCCATTGCGAGGTCCTTCTATACCCGCAAATTTTGAAGATAGGAACCACAACAGCTCTTTTCCAGTCCTCTGGTAGTTCCAGGATTTTTGAAAGATGTGGTACGGTAGTTCTGAGATGACATCTGCCAGCTCCTTTAGAACTCTGCGATGTAATCCGTCAGGTCCCAGTGATTTATATCCATCAAGATCAGACAGGTGTTCTCTTACCGTCTTTTTTAAACTTAAACTTTTATTTCTAGTTCTACATTTTTTTGGTAGGTTGAGATTGAGCCCTCAAACCCATCTTTTCAAGCTAGCCGGCCTCTCATGAAACCTATAAAAATTTTAAATTATAGTTTTAAGGGTAATTTTAAATAGGGTTGTGGATGTATTTTTAGTGAGCCTCAGGGTTTTTTAAATTATAATTTCAAGTCACGCATATATATTTTTTAAGGGGCGTTTTAATTGTATGTATATATGTTTATATGTATTTTATCAGACTTGTACGCCGCTCTGAGTCCCAACAGGGAGAAGGGCGGGATAGAAATAAA
>JANHFK010003551.1:42925-53171 GCA_036250565.1 Sibynophis collaris | reverse complement strand
CACATAGCTTCATTGCAGTGCCTAGCCTGCATAATTGGGATATGGAAGAGTTCATTCTAAAAGCTTAAAGGCAAACAAGTAGACCTCAACTTACAACCACTTGTTTAGTGGCCATTACAACGGCACTAAAAAAGTGACTTATGACAATTTTTCACACAACTGTTGCAGCATCCTCGTAATCAGGTGTCAAAGTTCAGATGCTTTGCAACTGACATGTATTTATGACAATTGCAGTGACCTGGGATCATGTGATCACCTTTTGTGACCTTCTGACAAGCAAAGTCAATGGGGAAGCCAGATTCACTTAACAACTATATTACTAACTTACTAACTGTCACGATTCATTTAACAATTGATGCAAGAAAGTCCATAAAATGGAACAAAACTTACCTAACAACTGTCTTGCTCAGGAACAGAAATTGTGGTTGTAAGTGGAGGATTTATGTATTTATATCAGCTCTGATTCTTTTCAGGTTTTGCACTTGGAAACAGTTACATAAATCATCATACTTCCACACTAATTTCTGAATCCTGTAAAGCCGGTGTTAATTCATTTGAGAAAAGCTTGGCAATGTTTCCCCACACTTTAAACAATATGATAAGCTTTCCCTTTTGATTTTGTCCCCTAGTTTTACCAATGATTACTCTATCACAATGTGGTATCAAATAATCCTTGTAACATGTTACTATTTATTTGTTTATTACATTTATAGGTTTTGTAACTATGGATCAAATTAAGGAGGTTATTTTCAAGGATTCCATTCCAGCCAAAAACTGCAGACAGCAAAACTGTAAGTGCTGAATTGGTGAGACTTTGGGATTTGGGGGGGTCAGTTTCTGAAACGCATGGATCATCTTATTGTTTCATGAACACTTCCTCCCTATTTCTTCCACAGAGATGGCCTGTACAATCTATTTGCTTCTCCTTCCTTCATATTCAGTTGCTGCCACAGGAGGTTCCAGTGGCTGCCTTGAGATCACTTCTGTCATCTTCAGAGCAGCTCACTCAGCTGGTGGTGGAAGATTTGGGCCATGAGCTTTCAACAGGTCTCTGCTAGGTGCAGCACTTTTAACGTTTGAGGACGTCAGGAGGTGGCTTCTTAATTCCAAAGCTAGAATCAGTATACACAAGACTGTATGAGATATGGAAGGGACAGAGTGAAGCCAAGGTAAACCACAGGGCGAAATAAGTTATTTCCTCCATCACTGGCAGAGCAAGTTGTTCTGGAAAAGGCCAGAGGCTCTGAAGAAGCCTTTCAACAAGACCACAAATAGAACAATCACAACTGAGCAAAAAGGAGAAAATG
Organism: Sibynophis collaris; assembly: GCA_036250565.1. NCBI lineage: Eukaryota > Metazoa > Chordata > Lepidosauria > Squamata > Sibynophiidae > Sibynophis > Sibynophis collaris. The sequence goes on along the minus strand of JANHFK010003551.1, from coordinate 51,864 downwards.
TGCAGATGAGCTAAATCTTAAATTATGTACGTTCCGTCCACCTGCCATTTTGTGCATGTATGCTGAAATCTAGTCTCAAAACATGATTATGCAAACTACAAGTAGTTCCCAATGTATGACTGGTAACTTAGTGACCGTTCAAACTTACAACGGACCTGAAACTTATATAACCCAGATTTGAACTTCTGACTGTCAGGACCCATCCAAAGTCATTTGTAGCATATGGTCAGGCCCATTTCTGACTGCTTGCAGAGTACAGTGATCACGATTTTATTATGGTTTTGCTGAAAATTGGCACTTTCTTCTGGTTTCTGGAAAATCTATAGTATAGATAGCCCTTTATTTACAACCATCCATTTAGTGACTATTCAAAGTTACAACAATGTTGAAAAAGGGAGTTAAGACTGTTTTTCACACTTATAACCTCTGCAGCATCCGCATGGCCATGTGATCAAAATTCAGTTGCGGAATTTGGCAACTGGCTCATATCTAGGACGGTTGCCGTATCCCGGGATCATGTGATCATCTTTTGTGATCTTCTGACACGTAAAGTCAATGGGAATCCAGATTCACTGAACAACCATGTTACTAACTTAACAATGGCAGTGTTCCACTTACCAACTGTGGCAAAAAAGTTCATAAAATAGAGCAAAACTTACTTAACAACTGTTTCACTTAACATCAGAAAGTTTGGGCTCAATTGTGGTCATAAATTGAGGATTATATGTATAGCAAACCAGTGGTTCATTTAACGACCTTTACAAGATGCTACTGTACTGGGCAGGCTTCATTACGGTTATATGTTGAGGATTACCTGTATACATAAAGTGGTTGTCAATGATTAGAACCACCTAACGAGGGTGAAGATATTGCATAATTTATTGTATAATCTGTTTTGTAGGCTGTGTTTTATACTTATGCACCACTATCTACTCAGCAGACAATATAGTTCATTGCATGCCTATACGGACCACCATCCTATTTAGGTATCAGTGATTTAACTTTTCCACCATTTCTATTATTAGCTCTTCACCATGAACGTTTTCAAAGGATCTGGAATGTTTTCTGCTAATTTGAAAGAACCCCATTCTTAAATTATTTCTTCTCAATTTCTGTTGTTACAGTAGCTGTCAACTTAGTTATTACAAAACATATCGTGTAATTTTGATATATGTCTCACTATTAAGGTATAAACATTCTAGCTTTTATGTACTAATATGGCTTTCTCCTAGCCATTCAAATATTGCAATCTCATATGAATAATCTCAGGCAACAACTGTATACACATATTAACTTGAGAATACCTTGAGGTGAACAAAACCTTGCCTCAGAAATCCTCTGTCTTTTTATTCTTTATGACGATCAGTTGGAGGCAGAAAAATTGAGAAATGAAAGAATTCTTCTTTGAAAGACAAAAAATGCTAAATTTAAAGAGGAATAGAAAATCTATCTAGGTAGCAGAACAGAAGGTGACAGAATTCTAATCATATGAAAGAAGGGAAGAAACTAGCCCAAATAATAATTTATAAAATATAATAATATAATAATGAGCTGACCTTGCACATATTTTCAGCATTCAAAATCCTTCATGTAACTCTGAATTTGTGATCACAGCAAAATCTCTTTTTGAATGACTAAACAATATTTTATACACAGCAAAATGTTAGCTGTCCCATCATCATTCAACAACATTGAGACAGTTGTTTCAAATGGTAGAAAGGGCCAATTTTTTCCCCTCTTACCTTGGAAAACATTTGTTCCATTTGCTGTTGGCTTTTCATCTTCATTTTTGTAGGAATTGATGGGCAGCAAATATCCACAGACTGCAACAAGAGAGCTGCAGTTTGCTGTGAAAATTAGGAGGGGGACAATGAATGATTATTTTTTACTCTTAGAGAAAACTAGAATAAAATTAATTCATCCGGTAGCAAAGAGATCATTCCAGTGGTGGGTTCCTACCAGTTCGGTCCGGATCCTGTGAACTGGTAGTAGCGGCAGCGGGAGGCTCTGCCCACCTGCTCGGATGTCATCACGGACGCTCTGAGCATGTGCAGAAGCTCTGCGCATGTACAGAAGCATGTATAGAAGTGCCACGTGTGTACTCCCATTTAGAACTAGTAGCGAAGGTAAGTAGAACCCACCCCTGGATCATTCATTATGAAAATGCAAAATAGTTTAAGCCCTTCACTTGAAAAATAATAATTTTACAAATGAATAATCTGTTCATAAATACAACTATTCTAATTTTATGAGCATCAGAATAAAACATAAGTTTATATAATGCAGTGCACTTTATCAATTTTGTTGGTTCCTACATATTTGTTTCCATAGTATTAAAAACTCAACATTAACATAAACTTGATTAGCCCCTCTTAACCAAGAGAACTCTGCTAAGTATTGACTATTTTCTATTAATGGGTTTTGGAAGAGATTTATACACTGAATCTGCACAGATGTAATGTTCAAATATATATTTTCAAGTCAAGGTTTTTTTTGGACAGACTGCCTCTAGTGCTACTTAAGCAATAAGACTTCCTTTTTATAAAAAAATTTTTAGCAATTACCCCAGCTAATTGTCCAGGTTATCTGAAATTGAATTAGGAGAGTGGCATGGGAAGAAAATCTGTTCCATTGAATATGTCCATTCACCAGCAAATGCAGAACATTGCATACGTTCCTAATTTTTAAAATTACTTATAATCATTTTTCATTATAGCCAACACAAATAATTTATAAAATGCAAAACAAATGGAAGCAAAAATAGGATTGAAATTAACTGTAGCCTTTCTTTTTCACCAAGGAAAATTGTTAACAATAATAAAAGTTCTACTTAAATATGTTAATTTACTGAAAACAAACTACGGTATCCTAAATTGAGATATTCCAGCTAAGAGGTTTGGGACTCTAAGGCTCCATCCACCCAGTTATTCACAACCTTCCAAAAAGAAAGAAAGCCCTCAAGTGAGAGTAATTGACATTTGTACCACAACCTCTGGGAAGTACCAGATTCCACACTTTTAGTTTATTGCTATATTACTGCTCCAGTTACTGGGGAATATGCTTAATGGAACTTCCCAAAACAAACAAGAAAATCCGTCCACAATTCCATTATTCTGTTTTCAGGATTCTGGAAAGATGGTTTAGAAATGCATGACAGCTAAACTTGCAAGAATTGAGAATGAAACATCATCAGTATTTCAAGAACTGCAGATGTTATGAAGAAATAGGAACAAAGGAAACAAAAGGGATTCATAAACATGTCATACATTTATTCAAAGAGATAAAGTGCATTTCAATTCTCCTCTTAGACCTTATGAATATAACCTGTGAATCAGTGCTTTTATCCCATGATGCCATCGCACATGGGTGTAAATACAGTTCATTCACTGGCCAACTGAAGGGATATTTCAGGTCTTTGGAGAATGCATGGCAAACGAACGTAATCATAAATTAGAAAGGAAGAATAAACCAAACAAGGTTTCAGGAGGTCTTATTTTGAAATAATTTCAAAATGACACCCGTGAATATAAACTGGCTTCTATTTCAGGGGAATGTCACAAAAAATAGTATTAAAACAATATATTGGAATCAGACTTGCAGAAAAGCTGTTTAACTAAGTTAATCCACTCCTGTAACACATTTTTGTAATTTAAAAATTTGTAATTTGGAAGTCCTAGAAGGAAATTACTTTGTTAAAAAAGCAGCAACATTGGCAAAATTTAAATTAATTGGAAATTGTTTTCCAAACACATTAGTTCACAAATCTAAGATACCTATTAAGTCACGAAGTTGTTGCACCTTGATTTTGCCCAAGCAGAACATCTACTACTACAAACATCTGTGTTACAACAGGCTGTTTAGTTTAAGCACAACCCAGCTGAACAAAGAGAGGATAGCATATTACTCTTACCGAATCTGTGGCACATGTATTTTACACTTTTATTTTACCCTTCCATTGTAAACAATGCATTTCTGTTCTTTCGTCTCACATACACTCATGATTTACAAACAGAACTAAACAAAGTACAAGTATTTATTGATTCCAATCCCAAAAAGCACATATCTAGTAACAGCCCAAACTTGACTTCAAGTATCTTAACTGCAGAATAGAATATACTATCAATAGGAAATTTAAGAATATTACAATCAAGGCATGAAATGTCAAAGTTCTAAACCCATTAAACGAGGATTTCAGTAACAGAAAATGAAAATCATTCTTGCAGTTTTGAATAAATGTCAACGTCTAATAAGCGAAGCAAGACAACCAGAGACAAAGGGTCTCCAAAGTGTGCATTTAATGTATTTTCAAAAACAAAAGATTTTGATAAACCAACAGATAAAAAAGTTGGTAAGGCAATGAGGAACAGAGATTTTGGGAACACTCAATAGTGGAAAAACAGTTTGGGAAGAAATGTAAAAAGCTGGTGAGCAAAACTGAATTTCCTGAAACAAAAGGCAAGATGAAGAGCAAACTGCAAACTATAGGCCGCAAAGAATCCTTTTAAAGAATGGGAGCGGTGAAGCAATAATATTTTCAGCAGGTACAGAAAAGTAGCAGAGATTTGGGCCTTGGGTATTAAGAGGCACAAGAAATATTAAAGAAATTTGCTCCCCACTAAGCTTAGAATATAATTGGACATTTCTCAAACTCAGACTTGACCGAACCACAATCGTGCTTTCTGGAATTCATGAACACATAAGAAGCTGAAGCCAAATTTGGAGCTGAAGAAAATCTGAAGCAAAGAGTTAAATAAGTTTTTTTTTAAAAAAACTTTAGCTAGAATTTTTTAGGGGCAGGAAGGAAGAATTAAAGTTGAAAAAAGAAGATGGTGATAACAGAATTAAGGGATGAAAGCAAGACAGTGAAAGCAAAGTGAACTAGTTTAGAATGGGAGCCTGATGGAAGAAAGAGAGAATGCTCACGAAATTCATATAAGATCTCACCAGTCTTTTGGTGGAAAATGGAAAAACATTTTATATGCTTGTATTGCATCTTTCCATTGAAGCATGAAGTTTGTTAGACAAAAGAACAGCAAACATCTGAAAGCTAATTAATAAACCGTTAACATCCCTGTTAAAATAATTTTTTTTAAAAAATCATGATCAACATCCTTCTAAAAAGCTAAATAAAAAGAGATAGCTAAACAAGTTCCACATAAGGAAGGCAGTTCCCTGGATAGTCCTACCCCAAGCCATTTGCTATTTTAAAAGATTAAAACACCGGAGACTAGGAGACAATTGGCAGAGACAATTGACCACCAATGCAGTTTCATTACAGGCGTGATTTGATTACCATACTATGCACGAGTGAGCAGACTTACCACTGCAATTTTTATTTAACAAAACTTCTGAATACTTTATTTTTCTTTAATAGCATATAATGCAGCATACTACTATCAAGATGAAGCCAAATCATGAATAAATGTTGCAGGATCTGATTGATTCATGAATAAGTGTATGACTCTGGGGTATGAAATTGTACTATTGTCTCTCTTGGCATCCCATAAAGATCCTGATTGCTCAGGATCAAGAAGCACATCAGCTCAAGATTGAAATTCTGCTCTTTTCAGAAGGAAAAATCCAAACCCAATCTCTATTTTATCTGGATTTACCATGGTTGCAAAACGCATCACAGCATATTCAAATCACAATCTGACACTAATCCAACATTCTCACTTAAAAACATGAAAGGAATGCCAGTGAGTAAAGGCAACAGCAATTGCCAGAATAAAACAAATCACACAATATACCTTGAAACGTAATTGGGTCTTTTTCAAAAACACTTGTTCTCTGAGCACACGTGGATTGCATTTCCACAGTAAGATAAACAACGCTACTAGGTTTGTCTCTTATCCCTTCAGAATCTTTTTAGTGACAGATTTTTGCACTAAGCAGTCAAAGTGTGCCAGCACTGGAGTGAGCGATACTATTGGTGTTAGCTGCAGCATGCTGATACATCCTTGAGAACTAGCACATCATTAGTAATACCTTCACAACTAAGGTCAGATGGCACACAAAGCAGTATATCCTTAAGGCAAGTGTGTAGAAAACATTTAAGTTAAGCTCTTCATCATTGGTTCTCTTGAATTGTATATACAATATACACATATGTATGTAAGTATGTATGTGTGTATATACACATACATATACACATACACGCAAGTCTACATTGATACAGACTAGTCAATTGGAACCATACTCCATTTCACAATGTTGTTAGAATCTGTCCATCAGTCCAATTAAGAATTGCATTACAATGAAGTTATTAAGAGGCACAAGGTAAAATATAACATTTGTCCATATACAGTTTTTGTTTACATCTATCACTTTGTCATACAAGCACTATAAAATGGATTTTTAAAAGTTGTCAAGATTCTGCACAGAAACGTGAACTAGAGCTAACATCCCACTCATAGACTGGGATGATGAATCTCATAATCTAACTCAAATTTACATTTATATTTAGTTTTGAAACTTGTAGTCCAATTCAATAATTTTCTTGCATCCCTGAGAAATGCTTCTTATCATACATAGAACTAAATATTCTCTTTTGGGAGTCACATTTATAAACTAAAATTTGAGTTTTTGCACTAATAATTGACTTGTCTACATAATCAATTATTGTTATTGCAAAACAGTTCCCCCCCCTAATTTTGGCTAGTTGAATCCTTCCTCACCAGCATTATCAAACTGTATATTTTTATAGCATATCCGAGATTACTATTAACAGATTCAGAAACACATCAAAATTGAGAGTTACTGATTTTGTGAAATTTTAACTACAAATATTGAAACACATTGTTATACTTCAGACTCTGATCTATTCTCGTAAACTGTCCAATTGTGTTGGAGCCAATAGATGAACTGGGATATTCTGGATTTCTAGTCTCAAAAGCTCTGCAGAAAAATAAGCTGGGAAAGGCTATACCAAGAGACAAGATATAGCAAATTATAGTAAAATAGTCATTAAACGATCTTAAAAAATTAGGCTTCTTTTTAAAAAATGTGCCTTAATTCTGAAAACAAGGTTGTTTCATATGTGTGTTTATCAGGCATATTTTTGTCATTTCCCATCTTATCCTATTTCCTTTCCTTTCTCTGCTAACTTGCTTCTTTCTACAATTATGAAATATTATTGAAATACTGTATATAACTAATATACAATATGAAATATGTGGAAGTATGATCTTTAGTGTGCATTTTTATCCACTTTCTATTATTTGCTCTACTATCTAAAATTAAGAAAGCAACTATGTTCAAACTCTGCAGATATAGTAGGTTAATTATCATTAGTTCAGAAAAAAATAATTAAAATTGTTAAATCTTGGTAGATGAACATATAGAGATGGATCATTAAAAATTGCCTCATTTCTTTTAATTATTTCCACTAATGCGTTGATTAGTTTGAAAAGTTTATCTCTCAGGTGATAACCTGAAATGCATCTGATTTTAGTTCCAAAAGACAGTGGCTATTCAAATGTATGAAAAGGTGCTTTTTCATTCCTCCATTTTATTTTTCTCACATATATGTGAACAATTTCCCTTGATTCACTCTGCCTCACAGTAATAAGGATTCAGCCAAGATATATTTATTTTAGGCCAGGCAAACATGGGTCCATGTGGCCTACCTTTGACTGGGGCGGGATGAAAGGCAAGAAGGGCCTCCTAACGGTTTGGTGACATCTCCACTAATCCTCCCTCCTTTGGGGAACAATTACAGATGTCAACTAGAAGGCATCCACAGGAAAATTTCCAAGGCATATTCTGAAAAGATTTTGCTTGCAAACCCAAAGTAAAGCATTTTGCTATCATTCTGAATGATGAGAGTTCATGGAGTCACCTCAGACAGATGTCCCTATATTGTCATAGAAAATGCTTTCCACATGCAGATAGATTAGATATAGTTGTCAAAAGGATTAGACCAGGAGTCCCCAACTTCAGCTCAACAACTCCTTCAAAAAGTTTCAAATTGTTCAGTGACTCCCAAGCATGGGGGTAGATATTGACCACTTTGTAAAACCTTGGACTAGACAAATATGAAAGTTTAAGCCTGCAATGCATGACAATGATTGAATAGTAGTTTAACAAGCTGTTACTACTCATATTTTACTACAGGCTACGTGCTTATAAACACCAGGTTTAGGGGGGATGACATTTAAGGCTATGCTCCCCAAATCATGCAGATAGCATCAATGATTTTTTTTAAAAATTCAGCCATGAAACTCTTTCATAACAGGCTTAAGACCATTCAAATTGAACGAGTGCATGCAGAATTAAGGTTTCTAATCATATCCTTCTTTTGCCCTGGTCAAAGGCCAAGGATAACTTTCTCAAATATTACCTTGACCTTACATGCAACTGAATAGTCACAAACTGCTCATCTCGCTTATAGAGTGAACCTGAGTGGTTCTATTATTAACAGATTAACAGAGTTGGAAGGGACCCTACAGGTCATCTAGTCCAACCGCTCAACCTCCCTACACCATTTCTGACAAATGGCAGTCCAATCTCTTCTTGAAAGTCTCAAGTGATGAAGCTCCCACAACTCCCACAAGAAGGCCTGGCACATGCGCAGAAGGCACGCGAGCGAGCAAAGCACATGCGCGGAAGGCACACGTGTGCGTGAAGCGAGCATGTATGCGCACGGCAAACTGGTGCTAAGAATATTGGAAAACCCACCATTGATACTATTATTTTACAATAATCTTTTACCGCTCTGAATTCCCTGGAGATCCTTCAACAAGATATAACATAGCTAAGTATAATAGATAGAATTATGGATAACATAATCTAATGATGTATTATTAGGGATACAAGGTGAAACGAGGAAGGATACAATATAAACTAATTTAGAAATTAGTTTATTTAGAGCCTTGGTAGTACAGTGGTCTAAACACCCTGTTATTAACACCAGCTGCCTGCAATTACTGCAGGTTCGA
>JANHFK010003551.1:26488-38943 GCA_036250565.1 Sibynophis collaris | reverse complement strand
AAGGACTCACTGGAGAAGAGCCTAATGCTGGGAAAGATTGAGGGCAAAAGAAGAAGGGGACAACAGAGAATGAGGTGACTGGATGGAGTCACTGAAGGAGTTGGTGTGAGCTTAAAGGGTCTTTGGGAGATGGTAGAGGACAGGAAGGCCTGGAAGAAAGTTGTCCATGGGGTCGCGATGGGTCGGACACTAGTTCGCAACTAACAACAACAATATGTAATATCCCACCTGGCATGACTTGGACAAATGAAATTGCTAGTATCTATAATCCAACCCATATTTCTCATCTCCTAGGTGCCACTTTGCCAGTGAGATTATGTGTATTTCAAATTAATTTATTATTTATTTAACTTGGCTTTAAGATTGCATTTTAATGATTGTAAATGCTCACAAGATCCTCTAGGGAGCAATTTCCTTATTTAAAATATTGGGCAGTAAAAGAACAAATAAAATATGTGTCTGTTTTTCCTGTACAGATGAATCTTATTTCAATCTCCAGAAATTATGAAGATACTCAGCTTCTTGCTTTTATATCAGGAAGCTTCTCCTTGATCTTTGAGCCAGGAACATCCTCCCAAGCAAGTTTCCAAAAGTTTTCATAATCTTGCTGGTTCTTTATGATTCCAAGTTTAGTTAGTTCATTCTGCAATCCAGTAACCTTAAACAAAGGAATGGAAGAAAAACATTCCTTTAAAAATGTATGATTCGTTAAGGAGCATTTATATGAAATATAAGATTTACTCTATCAAGCACCAATGTCTTTATAAATAAGGCAACGCATGCCAACTAAGAATGGAGGTTCTGGAGTTGTTGGAGTACTATCTTGAGGCAAGATCATATAGTCATTGTGATTTCTGCAGAAACTACATAATTTTTCAAAAGTAATATTGAACACCTAACCCATAATATATCTGTTTTTTTCCAAAAGATCCTGCCATAAAACAATTGTAATCATATTAGAACTGCATTAGTAGAAGAATATATTTATTGCCAAATAAAATCAATCCAACTAACTATATATTGTTCAATGATTCTCAAACCTGATCTATACGGACCACCACCAGTGGTCTACTGCAGATCTCCTATTTAAGTCCCTTTGTCACCTCTTTCCCTCACTTGCCTGATAGTCAGCTAGTTTACAAGCATGGATTAGGAGCTGAGAACTGGTTCACTGAAGTATACAAGTGATAATACAAATAGTGACTGCTATTAGTAAACAGATCTACCCACCACCCACCCTGAATAGAATTGTGATCTTACAGCAACATTTCAAAAAGAAAAGTGAATATGAAATAAGATGAGTGCCTAAAAATGGGATTTCATTGTGTTGGCTATCACCATTGTGTTGGGGCCTGAAACTTAAGGAATTTCTTTTGAAGAACAATTGTTATGATGGCATGGGATATATAAAATAATTCAAGTCATAAATAATTTTGGGATTAAATGTTTTTATTGAAAATGTAGTTCTCAAATATACTTTAAAAAGTAGGAGGGTGAAAAGGCATACAGAAATGCAGCCAAAATCATTATTATATTCTCAAAAAAGTGAAGTAATGTTTATTCTCTAAAATGTGAACTAGCATAGATACAAAAAGAGAGAATTGGTTTAACTGGGTGGTCCTTCTTGTTTTTGAGTGTTGATTTAGCAGTCCAAAGCCACAGAAAGTTTAAGAGAGAACTGTTCCAGTAGAATTAACTCTTTTCTCCTATAAGCACATAACCCAGGACTTCCTAAATAAAAGCAGTAATCAGTCTTCATGAATGTAAACTTTTCTAGAAGTATCCAAAATGCCAGATGCCCACAATGCCTGAATAAATGCTAAAAAATAATGTTGGCTATATATAAATAAACTTTGCCTGTTGTTGTTAGTTCACTTTACGGAAAAATTAATACTGTCAGACAACTATATCCTATCAGTACCCAGACTGAAATATGTTTTTCATGGTTATGAGTGTTTTTCTATTCTAAAGGTAAGATCTGCATTTGAGAAAGATCTTAAAGTTATGCAGATTATGAGACAGGTCCTGAAGATAAAATGCATTTTCACAAAGTGCTGTGAGTGACTACTTAGGATCTATTTGTAATTCAGAATACAACATATTTCCATACAGACAGACCACTAAGAAGATCAGCATAAAAGCCAGAGACTTGTTTATTTCTTCTGTTAATTCCATAGTTGTTTGTATTATAATTTAAAGATAAATTTTAGTAGTTTTATAATACTAGTACAGGGTAAAATTATAGCATCTTATAATTACTTCTTTGTGATTACATCAGTGCCTAACTTACTAATTGTTAACTAACAATTTGGAGGAAGAGGAGGACATGCTCAGAATATGACAGGGAGATTAAGGCTGGTGTAGATGGGAAGCCTTTAGGCCATGAATTTCTAATGAGAAGAATAGGAAAATTGTAATCATTGGAAACTTATACATGTAGAATGATTACTAGCTTAGTAAACAATGGGTTTTAATGCCCAGGGCTTGTCAGTGTACATTGAACTGCTTTTCAAATTAGAGCTTTTAGAAGAAGGTTTAGAAGTTACTTTTGGACTGGATAACCAAGCCTTCAAGCTAGATTGACAAGGTACTTTTACCTCATATGGCTGTTAGTGATATGGACAGAATGAACTGTTAGAGAGTAAAGGAGAAAGGTAAGAGGGCCAGGACTCTTCACAGCTGACTCCTTAAGCAACCATTTGACTGTCCTGGAGGAAAAAGCCAATTCTTTTGTCCTAGGGTACGCATTTTCTAAAACCCTTCAGTGACAACCACAAAACTAAATGGAGAAGGGCGTCTTACCCAGTAGCTGTTTGACTGTGACATGGACTCCATGTACTTCGTATCATGAGACAGCTTGCAGAAAGGAAGTTTACGACGAGGGGTACACTTTTATCAAAGAAGATTTTTAAAAATGGTTAATTTCTCTCCAAATAGCTGGGAAACAAAGCTCAAAACAAATGACAAGTAAACATTCAGCCACAGGAAGCCATTAACCACAGTGGGCACCAATTAGAACTCAGCAGGCATTCTTAAGACCGCCTGGTGCTCCTCCCCACCCCTCCCGCTGCACTCCCCAGCTTTGACCAAAGACTCGCAAACACAGCCTTAGGAAGCATCCTCTTTCATTCACTCAGCAATTTGTATTCTGGCTGGTGGGCTTATAAATTTGTTTGTAGTCTTGTTCAATCTCCCTTCAAGTCTTCAGAAGTCACAAACTACCGTCTGGCTAAAAATTAATTAATTAATTTCTATCTAGTCTTTGAGGATAATATCATCTAAGTTGTAGCAGTTCCTTTCTCTTATTTTATTTATTTGGCGTTCAATGATGAATTATTTAATACAATACTTTAAAATAAACCAATTCTTTGTTTTAGAGAATCCTCTTTTCTTTCAAAGGCTAATCCAAGTTCCGAAATGGTGGTATAACACAATTCTCATAATTCATTACTAACAAGCTACTTTCTGGAAATTAGAGGAGTTGTATACAAAAATTAGTTTCTTTGTGGCTGCTAACTGATTGTTTGGATTTTTAAGTTTGCCAGTATATTGTGATATCTGAAGACATTTTAATTTACTTTAATTATGATTATGAAGAACAAATCAGGTTCAAACTATGATTTCATTGACTAAACATGCATCCAACTACGGGCAGGAACTTTTGTCCCATTTTTCCAGCTCTGAGTGTCATGAAGGCTGTTGAAGTGATGATACCAGGGTGGATTAATTTGAAATGTTTAATCCTGCTTTCTTCCACTTAAAAAAAAAAATGTCTAAGTTTAGGATAAACAAATTGCAGACCCACAGTTTCAGTCACCAGAAAAAAACTGATTAATTCAAATTAAAAGCCAATTCAGAAGAACTGAGGAGAGGTCCATTTGAATCTGAGATTCATCAAGACACATGGATATAACAGGAAACCATGTTTTGCTTTAAAGTCTCAACTGGGTTGAGACTGACATCTGTTCCAACCAGTCCATTCAGTTACAGTGATGGGCAGGAACAAATCAGACTCACCTCCAACCATATCGTTTTGACATTTCATTTGCAATCTGTCATGTTTTCAAGCTATTATTCACATGGCTTTCTAACCACAATAAAGGAACAATACCGTCCCCCCATACTCTGTTCCAGTAAACACCCTAGGCTGCAAAATGTTCATGGCCATGATACATATAAAAGCAATACACTTCGTATTTATATCGTGTTTCATATACATATGATATTTCATTTCATATGTATGTTACAAAAACATGAACAACTATCATCTTAATTTCATATGAAACTTCCATTTATCAGAGTGGCACTAACACTATCAAAACGATCATCTTAACTATTTTAATTCACAGATTTTGCAATTAGCTACTGTATTTCAAGTCTTTCTATTTATTAAAATAAGTACTTGGTTCAGTTTATTATTTCATAACCTTCCTTGTTTTTTAATTGAGAATACTACAAATCATGCTAATTATTTTTTTAAATAACTAAAGTGGCCTTTAAATTTAGGCATTGATTTAGTGGCATTAAAAAGGAAACATCTATTATCTTATTAAAGATACCGATAGTTTCTTTTGAGACATGTCACTGTTAAGAATGCAGCAGATTATAAAGCATAAAGTAAGCCCTAACAGGGAACATGACAGCCCTTTGCTACTGCTTGATTGTTTTAGCTATCTTCACCGTTTAAACCTTTATAGTACCAATAAAATTACTGAAATTCAAATATAAAGAACAGTTGCATTTCCTTATCATTTCAGGTCAACCTAGCTCAGCTTTATTGTGGCAACAGTTATCCTCTCCTTCCGATAAGACAAATAGATTTTTTTTTTTTTAAAGCAGCATAGATACTACTATGAAGTATTTTGCTTTCTTAGTTTACATAGCTTCTGACAGCAGATTTAACAGAATGCCATTCTCAAAGAATGAGAGTCCTATGTATTTCCTAGTGGCGTATTTAACCCATTTTTCAGCTTTTAACACACGTGCTGTGGAACCTTTCCTGTTGAGCAATTGACATCTGTTCTTCATCATTTTCAAATAATTCCATAAACAGATCCTTCTCTTTAGTGGAAAGATAGTTTCAGTCCTTCAAAATCTGTCCAAATCTGAATTTAGTATAAGGCTCTCTTAAGATATACAGTATGCATCTGAACCAGGGGTGGGTTCTACTTACCTTCGTTACCAGTTTGCAACGGGAGCGCACGTGTGCACGTGTTTGCTTTGCTCGCATGGGGCGCTTCTACGTATGCGCAGAGCATCAGTAATGATGTCTTGGGTGGGTGGGCGGAGCCTCCCACCGCCGTTACTACCGGTTCTAAGAACCGGACAGAACCGGTAGGAACCCACTACTGATCTGAACAGACAAACAACTTTGTGGGGTTGTATGAAAACTTATTTTAAAATCTTAAATTGTGAAGATAAAGAAATGGACATACCACAAAGCATGACACGTGGGATCCAGTGCTGTAATGCGATTTGCCTGGTTTTGATTTAAGAGGCACCTGGATTAAGTCTTTGTATAATGTGTGGACGTAGACAATTTTATGTGATGAACTGACAGGGAAGAACTATATTTATCACCGTTATTATTAACAATACTTCTATCCTGCTCTTCCATATTGTAGACCATTTAAACTAGGATCGTAATAATGAAAAGTTCGGCATTATAAAAGAATTAAAATAAACAATAGTCAAGCAGAGTTAAAAATGGAAATAGAATCATCATTAACTATTTAAAAAACCCTTCCGAATTTAAACATGATTTGATTTCCGTTGCAAAGACAATATTGACATAGCCACACAAATCTCAGCTGGGTTAATATTCCAGAGTTGCAATCTAGAGCTAAATTTCTTTCACCTTTGAAGTTAACGTCAGGGAAAGTAATGGACCAGTAGGAGATTTACAATCCTACGTCTGTTTTTTGTTTTTTTCAATCGTGTCAAATTCTCAGAGATTGCCTGGATAAGGTTCTACAGTTTTCTTGACAAGGTTTTTCAAAAGTGGTTTGCCATTGTTCACATCCTAGGACTGAGAGAAAGTGACTGGCTTAAAGTCATCCGCTGGCATTGTGCCTATGTTGGGGCTAGAATTCACAGTCTCTCATTTTCTAGCCTGGTGCCTTAACCACTACCCTGTTTCCCCAAAATAAGACATCCCCTGATAATAAGCCCAATCGGACTTTTGAGCGCATAGCAATAAGGCCAAGCGCTTATTTCAGGGTTCATAAAAATATAAGACAGGGTCTTATTTTGGGGGAAACACGGTATATACCAAACTGACTCTCGCCCTATGCTTTTGCACAGCGTAAAAGAAGTGGTAGGTTTATTTTAAGCATTTCAATAACTATTCCCCCAAAATCTATTCCATTCATATCAGTTAAACTTTGCTACAAATGATTGACGTTCTCTGAGGTATATGGGCTTTAAAATGTTTTCTGTTGTCCACAATTGTACATAAATAAGTTTATAGCTTCCGCAAATGTGAAGCTACATTCACACTCTGAAAATTAAGGTGAGCCATCTATTTGTGAAGGCTATGTGTTCAGTTTCACTATGTGTGGAATAGTGGAGTGTCAGAAGTCTCGAAGGGCAGGGAAGCAATCCTACATACAGGTGAAAAGGAAAGCTTTTGACACTAATAAGGAAACTGATTGGTTATAAGTTTTGCAGTCCTTTCTAATATAGTGGTCTTTAAATACATTGGGGGTATTGCAATAAAACTGAGTAAAGCTATATAGCAAGCAATTGCATAATACAAGTAATCCTCAACTTACAACAGTCCGTTTAGTGACGTTCAAAGTTCTATGGCACTGGAAAAAAGTGACTTATAATCGTTTTTCTTATAACTTATGATTGTTGTAGCATCCCCATGATCACATGATCAAAATTCAGATGCTTGGGAACTGATTCATATTTATGATAGTTACAGTGTCCTGGGATCATGTGATTACCTTTTGCAACCTTCTGACAAGCAAAGTCAATGGGTAAACCAGGTTCACTTAAGAACCGTGTTACTAACTTAATAACTGCAGTGATTCACTTAACTACGGCAAGAAACATAGTAAAATGGGGCAAAATTCACTTAACAAAGGTCTCGCCTAGCAACAGAAATTTTGGGCTTAATTGTGGTTGTAAGTCAAGGACTGCCTGTAGTTCATAACTGAAAACTCTTCTTTCTCCTTTCTTTCTAATAGCAGTTGCTTCAAACACAATGGTACATTTCTATATTGTGGGTTTAGTGTTTATTGTTAGTTTGCTGCACAATACTTGCAAAAACGTCTTTCTTAAAAAACACAATTTAATTAAAGCTATGCACTGAATCCCTATGAGTTAGTTTACATAGGGACCATTAACAGAAAGAAAAGGTGAACCATTAGAGTACAAAGAAAAATTTAAAACACAAGCATATTGGCATAAATTGACAAGACAAATTTTCTTTGAAGTTCAAAGACTGTGGGCCTTTGATATTGGGCAGCCTGATTCTTGCATATTCATTTAGATTTCTACAACAAGTAATTGAAGTGTATCCTTTTATTGGAGCAAAACATTATTTCGTAATGTGAAATTTTATTTTTAAAATGATGTAGTCTGGTTACTTTTTGAAACGAGTCTGGAATGTTAAATGTTGTTTCAGTTATTTTTCTCTGGGCATTCACTTTAATTAAACAAACAAAATTAAAGGAGTTTCTTCATGAGTCATATGGTCGTAAAGAGAATTCATTGATGGATTTGTTTGTTAAATATGGAGAACTGTCCTTTAGAAGAGGAAATTCTTTTAAGGAAGTTGTTCAGAGAGAAGAAAAAAAATTCAGGATGAAGCCAGCAAAAGGTGTGAAGGATTTCCCTTTGATTTCCCAATGTGTGTATTTGGGTTGAGACACAGACTATATTTCATGCACATATTAATAGCATGCTAATAAGACAACAATCTCTACTTAAACATTGGTTTGAGGGTCAGTCTGATATTTTGAATCTTAAGACAGAAGGTATCTTGCTTTCTTATAGGACCAGAATGAGAAATCTGAAAGAAGAAATTTTCTGAAAAAGAATTATTATTTATTTAGGTCCCTGTCTGTTTAATTCCTCACCCAACATGAATTTTTACTACAATCAGATAAAGCCTTGTCAGAATACTAAATATGTGTGTGTGTTTATATTTGTTTGTTTGTTTGTTTGTTTTCCTTCTTTGGACTTATTTGTTGGACAACAAATATAGTTAGCTCCTCCAAAGTTTATTTCCCCAACCCTTCTGTGATTCACAATGGCATACTTGAACATCAGATGAACTCCAAAACAGTACTTCAGACCAATTCGTCTGGGTTTTTTTCTTTAATTTTTTGAGAATTTGGTGTATTAAATCCACAAGCTGTGATTTCCAATTAATTGTTCTAACTAATATTAAGGAAACATTAACTGAGATAGGCAGAGTTTGTAGTTTCACTAAACTAAATATGCCTACAAAATAGGGTAGATGGAAGTAAAAAGAAAGAACTAGAACAAACGATTTTATTACTTTGTTAGAAACTGTAGTCTACAAAGATTACTGTTTTCTTAAAGAAAAGTAAAACTCAAGTTCTATAAAATTTATTTCAGATCCACATATTTGAGTGCAGATTCACAACCACTGCTTAAAGGATATTATCTTAAACTTTAATTGTGTGATTATTTAGATTTATTTTCTTATCTTATCTGCTATACAAAATACGAATATTCAAATTCAAAATATTTTAAAAATAGTTTTCATATGTGTATTTTTTTTCTTTCCCTGAGTTTGCATTTCTTTCAAAATAATTTATTTTTTATGTTGAGGAAATGATAATTATTCAGACATAAAAAAAACCCTATGCACTAAATGTATATACCGCCCCTTTTTTCAAACTGATATTAAATTTTTGGGAACCTAAATTGAGATGAACTGTGATATGTATTTATGTTTGATCTTTACACATTTTAAATGTACGGTATGTCTTATTCATTGTTTGGGGCTTATTATTATACTAAAACGTTCCAAAGATTTTATATAAAATTTTGATTCCCAAAACGCCAAGGAATCAGTGGGAAAAGCAAAGATAGCAAACCTATTAGAACTAAAAATTCTGAATTAGAGCAATGTATTATTGCAGGTTCATGAAGGAATCAAACTAGAGCTATAATATGTTCCTATGCAATCATAGCCTTTTTCTCCCATACAATTTATTTGAAGTAGCTCTTTGAAACTACCCATACAAATGTTTAAGGTATTTTCAATAAAGCAATGCAAATGCCAATTAAAATGATAAAAGCATATATGAAAACACTGTTTCAAACTAAAGCCAGCAATTAAAGAAACAATTGTTTGCTATTTTACAGGTATTTTAAGCACATTCAAGACTATTAAAATATTTATTTATTTCAAGAAAGACTACAACGTTAATTTGGACATGAGATATTATACTGCACAGGAAAATTGGTGAAGAACTATTTACTAGATAATAAACAAATTAGACTACAATTAGGAGAGAAATGGTGGCTATCTATATCCCCCTAGGGCATTCAAGGACATCAGAAGATTGTAACAACATCAACACACATAATGCAATATATATGTGAATTAGAAAGATATCACAGCAATTTATACATAGACTATAGTACCTATTTAATATATTCAGAAATATAACCTAAGTCATAAAGGTTGACTTATTGCACCACTGGAATCCTAAAAGCCAACTTAACATATATCCAAACACATGTACTGTATATGCCAATGGAATTTCTGAACTCCAGAAATGTTTGATTCCTGTTCTTGGCCTTTACACATCCTATTGTCTACTCAGAAATCAACTCTATCTCATCTTTGCACATAACTTGAAGTTTCAGAAAATCTTTGAGACGAGTGTTTCCATGTATGAAATTGACACCACCATGTTTCTCAAAAAATTAATTTTCTGTTGGAAATCAGCTAACTGTTCAGAAACTATTATGGCTATGCATCATACACATTATTCCAGTTTGCAAATTTATTGTACTCACACATAAAATATTTGTAATAATGCCCATATAAATTTAATGAAAGCTCCAAAAATATGTATGATTAAAATGGGAATTTTTTAGTTTCCTTCTTGTATTGCCCATCCCCCACCCCCCTCCACTGAACACATACCTTTTGTTCTTTGTGCTTAAGTTGTTGGTGTTTCAGGTCAAATGCCTTGATCTGAATTCGCTGCTTTAACACTTTCTCATTCAATAAAGTCTTGTAGCGTTCATATAAGATATTTCTTATCTTATAAAGATTCTTGTAGGTTTCAAGATGATGCTTGATTAAAAGGATAGGAGGCATTATAATTGGACATTCTTGCAGGGAAAACAAATACCATGTATGTTCAACTTATACCAATACCATAAAGTTTTCTTTAGAAATTACCTAAAATTGTCTTTAGCAAATTCAGAAAACTCTTTTCTGAATTTCCAAAGTAGGTTCTATAAAGTTGTTCTTTTAATATAAGCTTTTTTTATAAGAACATTCTTGTTAATGACATCATTCCAGAGATACCATATTTTCCCAGCAAAATGTAACTTGTTGCAAATATATTCTTACTAAGTCTCTGTACACTTGGAAAATGATTTGGAAAAAGTGTATGGAACCTCCCATAATCACAGCACATTCTTAAAAACAACTCAATACTTTTCAGGCTTTAGTCTGAGTATAAAAGAAAAGAATCTACTCATCAAAGATCAGCACAAACCTTACCACCCTGACATGTTTTTTCAGCCTTTCTTAAAAACCACAATGGTACAAGTGCTGGGCTTACATGAATTTCTTTCAAGAAGTATCACAATTGTGATTTTTCCAAAAGGCAACTGGATTTTCTTGTGGATTTTGATGTTGTTGTTTGTTTTCAAAGGAAAAAAACCCAAGAAATTCCAGTTACCTTTGGGAAACCATGAGTCCAATGATTGAGAATCTCCATAGACATGCCAAGAGGTATGGACAACCCTAATTCTTATTCTCTTATACTTGGGAGTGCTTGGCTGCACAGTGCAATTCAGCAGTGCCACCTTGTGTTGTATCATTTAATTACATTTTGACTAGCCCTAATGTGTAAATTTCACAGCAATATAATCTCTATCATGGTCACTTTATGCTACAGCAATAATTCAATTTAGCCCAGCTAACTTGAACTCATAATCAAGCTGCAGGTTAAATAGATTGCGAAATCACAACATATATATTTAAACAGTATTATTATACCAATATGTCAACAGACACAATATTTCCTTGTAATTACTTGCTATTACAAGTACCTATATCCATTAGATTTATATGACAACATTCACTTTTCAAAAGATATTATTAATTCAGTAGGATTAATATCATACTTTCAACACATAATAGCATACAATGATTTCTAATTCCATATTACTGATGCATTATCTATTATTGTGCTAGTAAATTAACTTGTGTATTACACAGTGAATTCATGTGCATTATGCTTAACAATTGCAGAATGAAAAGAGACTCTTTTTGTACTGGAAGTAATAAACACTGAGTATTATGAAGATTCACCAACAGATGGTGCTATTGAGAGCCATCTCATTAGAAAGAATTTCTTAAAAAACAATCCCCAACTCAAACTGTATAAAAATGTAAAATCTTGGAATTAAATCTCACTATCACTGACTTCATGAACACTTCATAATACCCTTTCTCCAGCAACATTATAAGCTTTGTCTCTTTATTTCTGAAATGAAGCCCTTGCTTTTTAATAATACTATCAGTAGTATTTTCAAGGGATATGAAATAACTCCAGTACAAGAAGATTGGATAAAAAATGATTGGATTGTGTACAGTATTTCACAATCAAATATTTAAAATCTCAATTCTTTAGTACCATGTTGGGTCTGTAACTCTAATCCTTATACATACAGTATATAAGCAAAATGTGTAGACCAGAGGTCGCTGGTTTGACAACCGTGCATTACACCAATTACACTTCAAGTAGCACAGCGATTGTTGGCCAAAAACAGGTAAAACTCATGGCTAACGTGTAACAGCATTTATTGAAACCACGTTCAGAGATCTTTAGATATTTTAGATAGGAGCAGTGCTGGCACAGTGGTTAGAATGCAGTATTGTAGGCTAATTCTGCTGACTGCCAGCAGTTTTGCAATTCAATTCTCACCAGCTCAAGATTGACTCAGCCTTCCATCCTTCCGAGCTGGGTAAAATGAGGACCCAGATTGTCCTCATTTTGACTGACCCAGAGTCAGTTTACATGCTGACTCTGTAAACTGCTTAGAGAGGGCTGTAAAGCACTGTGAAGCAGTATATAAATCTAAGTGCCATTGCTATTTTCCAAGGCATGTAATATCAGCTTATCAGCAAGCAGCTCCCATAAAGGAGGGGATGTTGGAACAAAGTTACATGTGATGGATCTTATAGGCCAGTGATGGCGAACCTATGGCATGGGTGCCACAGG
>JANHFK010003551.1:0-11164 GCA_036250565.1 Sibynophis collaris | reverse complement strand
GGTGGGTGTGGCAGGGGAAGGATACTGTAAAATCTCCATTCCCTCCCCAATCCAAGGGAAGGTTACTGCAAAATCCCCGTTTCCTCCTGATCAGATGGGACTCAGGAGACAGAATAGATGGGGGCGGGGCCAGTCAGAGGTGGTATTTACCGGTTCTCTGAACTACTCAAATTTTCCATACCGGTTCTCCAGAACTGGTCAGAACCTGCTGAATACCACCTCTGATACCCACTACTGTAATCTATTTCATGCATCAATTATTAGATAAATCTAGGCTTTGCCATTTCTGATTCTTCTGAGGGGCCACCGATTTCAAATTCAGTAATGTTTAACTTCCTTTCCCCCACTGAAAGAACAGCAAAGTTGTGGAGGGGACTTAATTCTCTCGATTTTTGAAAATAAATCCCAGTTAGTGGGACTCTGTATTAGTTCTTCTATTTGCAAGCATCAATAACTCCCCACTGCTACATTATAATTTGAGCCATTCATCTAATCTCTACAAGAATAATCTGGCAAATGATCACGCAATTATCCCACCATGTACAATTGACAAGCTCTATACAAATTTTTTTTTGTAATAAACTTGCATATATAAACTTGCAGTGTATAATCCCAGCATGCACCTTCCACAGAATAAGCAACTTTCAGATTAGCTCACTTGACTGTTGATCAGTGTACAAATCTCAACACCATCTGGCTGAGAAATATTTAAATTAAGAAATTCCCTTTATACTCCATTATCAACTAGAGGCTGGGGAAGAATTTAGAAGTTTCTATTGATTCATGGCCTTCTCAAGCTGATAATGCTTCCGCATGGGAGCATTTTTATGTAAATCAACTGTAAAAACAATGAAGAATTATCTCTCACATTCCCCTGTCAAAAGAAATCAAGCAGAGGTGCTGTCTGGGTACCTGCAATTAATTTTTTATATTAATCATTCTGGCTCCTGCCATTTGAAATTTTATCTCTCAACTCTCACTTATGTCTATTTAACTCTATTCCAGGCTGGCCAACTGGGGAATTGTGGGGGTTTTGAAGTCCACACATCTGCAAGTGACCAAGATTGGAAAACACTATTGAGATGGTAACATTATTTTAGCATATCCCAAGTTGGCCTTTGCAGATGAGTAGGAGCAGTAGTGCCCCCTTTTTCCCCTTAAGAATGACCTAGAGATTAAGTATACTACAATAAAGCTGCTAGTTTCCATTAAAAATCATTTTATTCTTTCTGATATTTGGCAAATAAATGGTAAACCTATTGAAAAAATCAAGTACTTTAAATATTTAGGTATATATTTCCAATCACCTACTTTCTGGATAAATTGAGCTCTCATCAAACTTTCCAATGAAATGAACATATTGTGATTTAAAGATAATATAAGCCTCTTGCTGAAATAAAAAAAAATGCCATTTTAACATCTGACTTGCCAATGGTGAAACCATTAGTTAATTTTCTGTGAAAATGTAGGATATTAAACAAAAGCACATACAATGTCTCACAAAATTTTGCTGTTTATTCAAATAAATAGAAATGTTGCAGGTTTACAAAATCACTGTACTATTCTATATTTACAAAGTACTAATAAAATATTTTTGTTCAGAACACTTTGAATAGAGACAGCATATTTCTTTTTGTCTCTGTTGTGAGAATGAAAGGTAATTCATAAACTTCAGAGTCATCCTCAGAGCACATCCAGAAAGTTGAAATAAACCATGGAAAAAGTCCCCCCCCCCCAGTCTTCCTTTAACTCCTCTGGATCTCAGCATGCATTCAGGTGTTTTCCCCTTTTTTTAGTAAGGTGAACCTGTTCTAAACATATTTGGAACAGATTCAAATTCCACAAGAGTCCTCAATCTTTACAAAGGTTAACAAAATAAATCACTGTGTTATAACAAATTGAACAGAGACGATAAAAATTGAACACTCATATTTGGCTGGTTTTAGTAAAACCTATATACACTTGAGGCATTAAACTTACTTCATCATTATCCTCTTTTCATGTTCAAACATTTATACTACCTTAGCAAAGAATAACACACAAATGAGTTGCATTCCTGTGTCTTTTTCCTTAACACTATGCAATGACATTTAAAAAAAAAAAGAATGCTGGATAGATAACACTAATCCATTAAAGAAGGGAAGCAGATTTCCAGAAGCAGAGGTGAAGCCAGGATGCTCTTTTGGCAGACATATTTGACACATATCTTGGGAGACAATGGTTAAGCACCTTTCTGATGCGCTATCAAGCAAAGAGATGGCGTTGACTGGGGGAGTAACAATCCCTTCAAAGTGCATTTTACATACAGTTACCGTTGTACAACGTGAGGCCACCTTGCTGCCTTAGCAACCGCTGGTTATTAGAACGGCAGGGCTTTCCGCCTGGGTGTTTCCGAAGAAAAGGCACAAAAAAAGAAAACCACACCCACCTCCCCAGGAAAGACAGAGGCCGAAATCCACCCCCAGTGCTCTACACAGTACGACCCATAAGTAGAATGTGAAGGGTTTTTTTTCCCTCTCTCTCGCAGGAATAAGCTAGAAAGCAACCGGGAAACGGAACGGCAAGCATTTGTATTCGCAAACGGTGCTTTTTTTTTTTCGGAAGAGCGCCTTGCCGAAGGGCCACGCCGGTTATGAAAGGCTGAGGAACCACACAAGCCCGGCCGCTCAAAGGGTGCTCAAGTGAGGCAGGGTGTCCATCTTGCCCGCCCGGTCCCGAGCAGCGGCGCTTTCCACACCGCGGAGCCATTCGGTGCACTTGCGCACCAGCCCTTCGTCGGCCGCGAAGGCTCCGGGGTTTCCCGCCGCCTCGTCTTCCTCGTACTCCACGTCGTCGTAGCGGTGGCGCTCGTTGAGCAGCGACACCTGCAGCAAGGCGCGCAAGTCTCCCTCGGGCGACGAGGTTCCCGCCAGAGGACACCTGGAGGCGTCGGGGGAAGCGAAGCGGGCCACCCGCCCTCGCGGCCGCTGCTTCTCCAGGCTCCGACGCTGCAAGACCCGGATCGCCTCCGGGGGAAGGCTGAGCGAGAAACGGAGCGAAGCCTCCCCGCGGCCTCCCGGCGCCGCGCAGAGGGTCTCGCAGGAGCGCGTGCCACCGCCCGGCGGCCCCGACCGGCCCCGGCTGCGAGACAAGGCAGCGCTTAAAGCAGCAGCAGCAGCCGCCGCCGCCGCCCCTCCTTCGGTCGGCGGGGCGTTCCTGCCGCCTTGGGCCGCTTTGCCGCGCGGCAGCTGCTTCTGCAAGGAGGCGCTGGGCCAGGAACTGGAG
Organism: Sibynophis collaris; assembly: GCA_036250565.1. Classification (NCBI taxonomy): domain Eukaryota; kingdom Metazoa; phylum Chordata; class Lepidosauria; order Squamata; family Sibynophiidae; genus Sibynophis; species Sibynophis collaris. The sequence continues at coordinate 7,900 of JANHFK010003551.1, read as the reverse complement.
AAGCCGGCGGGTCGCTCGGAAGCCACGCCGCGCCCTTTCCGAGGAGGCTTGCCTGGAGCGAGAGGGGCCGTCGCCAGCACCGCCATCGGCTTTCGAGGAGCCGCCACCGGCGGCGACGGCTGGTGTTGCTTCCTCGATTGCAGTCGAGGGGCGGCCGAAGGTGGCGGCGCGATAGGAGGCAAGGACATGGCTGGGGAGACCTGTTCTCCTCCTCTCCAGTGTCCGCGCTCAGCTGGGCATCTCTTCAAAGACTCGGCCGCTCCAGCGGAGTTCCTTCCCAGCCTTCGGCGAAGCAGCTCGGCGGCTCCGCGTGCTGCCGAGGCTCTGATGCTGCTCAATGAGACACGCGGCGGGTTGGACTCTAGAGGAGGAGCCGAGCGAGCGGCGACGGCCAGGCGAGGCTGGAGGGCTTTGATTAGGGCTGGCCGCAAAGCCAACCCGCTTCCTCAGGACTGAAATCCGCCCCCTATCTGGCGAAGAGAGAAGAGCCGAGGCAGCTCTATTTAGAAGCAGGGACCTTTAAAAATATATATTCAGCTCCTCGCTCTCCCCTCCCCCCCAAAAAAAATAATAATAAAAAAGGCAAAGCAGTGATCTACTGGGAATCTGCCCCAAATGGATTCTGCTGTGGGCTTAAATAGTCACTTCCCGCTCTGAAAAAAAGTGGGACTTTTCGATTAGTTGATGCTGCTAGACCCCCTACAACTTTCTATTCAGATTTCTTACTGTACAAAAAGTATTTACCTATTTCATTGAAACACGAATCTCTGGTTGACAATAGCCTATAACAGCCCTATTTGCTTTAAGATTGCCTGCTAGTAGCCTAAGCCGCTGCTATAGTGAGACATGTGTTTCCCAAACAGAGTGGATTCACATCTTAAATCATTGAAGCCTAACCAAAGTTAAGGTTAACTACATTTAGCCAATGCAGTCGTTTAATGCTGCTTAGTTAAGTGTGCTATGTAAGCTGACCACAGTGAAATAGATTTGTATATTCTAAGGTTCAAGTGAGAGGGCCTTAGAATGGCCTCATGTGCTATGCAAATACGTATCTTAAATTCAGCATATGCCACTGTTATTTCCTTAAACTGGTTTTGCATTTATTGTTTTCCTGGTTACCACTGACAACAAAAGAATTACATGCAAATTCCTGTAAGAAATCAAAACCTCTTCCTTATCAGCATGGAAACCAAGAATGCTAGGTGGATGAAGGAAGAATCCCTCAATCTCCCTGTTCTAGAAGGCAAATATTGCCAGGCTACAACTTTTATCTTCCAAACTAAAGTCTATTTTAAAGAAACAGCCTAAGGTTATTATTTTTTATCATTAAGTGTTGCAGGCTCAGGATTGGCTAAGCGTTAAAGCTGTTCTGCCAAAAGAACAGGTGTGGAGGTTGAAGGAGAGGGAGTAAGAGAGCAGGTACCAGAGCAGGACGACAGAGGATAGACTGGAAATTATCCTTATCAAGGTCAGTATAAACAGACTCCCCCATCTGTCTGTGCTGCCTGGTTAGGACCTGGCTCATTTGTCAGGCACTTAAACAGATCTGGTTCTTTCTTGAAATTCCTTAGATGAGGAAAGAAAAGGCCAGAGTCTTTTCAAGTAGGGAATTGCATGTTTGCTGAGGCTGGGCTGCCCATTGAATCTGCTAGTGTGAAGGAGAGTAACAAGCCCCACTCTGCTGCTGTCTGTCCCATCTTTCTCCCTTGGTTTATTTTTGATACTTTTGAGTTCTTGAATTGAACTGCTGGCACTCCAAAGAGACTCTGTTTGTTTTCAACTCCTGACCTGGAATGCTTAAGGGTCTGGGAAAAATAAGTTCCAGCAGGTTTTCTACATCCTTGGGAGTACAGTGTTAGTTTGCCATTACAGCTGCCTGCTTCTTGCTTTACAAGGTATTTTGCCACACTGGTCTATCACTCACTACTAGTGTGTATAATCCCTCTGAAAGCAGAACAAGGAAATGGGAGTTTTAATGCTATTGATCTTCATAATACATGGTAGGGGGGGATAAAATTACTAGATAACAAGTTATTCATTTTCTAGTTTAAATAATTGTTTAAACTGCTAAATTGCTGAAGCAAACCTTTAGTTCCATCCAGGCATTAGACACATAATTAAACATAAGGGCTTTACTTGAACATATAGATTTTACTTGAATATTTCCTCTCCCAAGAGCATTAATGGTATTGGAAGGTGTATGTATAGGAGATTACAGGTAATTCTAAAGTTATAGAAAAGAAAGTGGGCATGTTATAGTTAAATTGTGAGTATATAAGTAGACACTATTTAAAATAAGCAAAATGTAAGCATTAACTCATGTTTGAGTCTGACCAAGTAATTTAATGGTAGTTCTAACATCACTAACATAATCTACAGAACATTTCAACCATAAATACCATTACACTGTATAATTTTAAATAATTATTTTAATAATTGATTTAATATATTACTCAAATGCATTTTAAGTGTCACAGTATAAAATGTTGGCATTTAAAATAAAGGACTAACACAAAGTTTCTGAATTTGGAAAAAAACATTTCTTATATAGTTTAATTTTTTTTCTCCATGGTGTCTCCACTGTTAATCATTTCTGAAGAGGCACAGTAGCTATAGCATAGTGTAATTCTTCATTTTACAATTTAATAGGATTTTGGAAAATAAAACATAATAGACAAATTGGAAAGAAAAATATAAAAAATGAGGCAGATATATTTACATGCATTTTACCTGAAACTCAAAGACCATATCATTTTGAGATGAAATCATATTAGCAGACTTTCATCCAGCAATTTTAAGACCACTGAATGAAAAATATTTTTAGAATAAGCATGGATTGAGGGGTCTTGTGACAATGATATCATTGCCCTGGTTCTGTACTTTTTTAAAAAAAGGTTCTTCTAATACAATTTAATCCCCATTGTGAAGAAGGATGTCACTGTTTCAGGATCTGTACCACTTGCAGTAAACCTAGAAAAAATGATGTAGGTTTCCATGCACTGGAAAAAGGTCTGCTTCTCTTTAACTTAGGCAAGAAGTGAAGCATTTCAATATAGCATCCCTTTAAAAGAAAAAGAAAAATCACTATGTACATCTTATAGATACGATGTATTATTTTTAAGGCTTTACCAAGTAGTAGACAAGTTAACTTCTAATTTAAAAACCCTTCCTTTTCCTCTATCCTTGATGCATGCAGAATGATACAATTTCACACAACCATTGTGCAATTTTATAACCAAGCATTCATTTTAACAAAAGTCAACATTTTACAGCAATTGTAATGGCAATTTTAATTTGCTTTTGACTTCAAGTACGTTAATTTTATTCAAGGAATTTAATAAAATCAACTGAAGTTTGAAGTTTGGCAGGCCTCATACTGAAAACCAATGTACTAGATACATGTAGTCCTCAACTTACAACCACAATTGAGCCCAAAATTTATGTTGCTAAGCAAGACATTTGTTAAGTGAGTTTTGCCCCATCTTACAACCTGTCTTCCCACAGTTGTTAAGTGAATCACTGTATTTATTAAGTTAGGAACACAAGAGCTGTTAAGTGAATGACTACAGTTTTTAGTTAGTAACACAGTTCTTAAGTGAGCCTGGCTTCCCCATGGACTTTTCTTTTCAGGTCACAAAAAGGGGAAACCGGTTGGTGTCACGGCATGAACAGCTGGAAATAGCGGAGTTCTGCATGAAAACCTGCCAGTATCTGTTTGCCGGGAGACCCTACGGGGTCAAAGCCACCCTGAGGGGATGGTGAAGGAAGTAGAGGTGCTTTGTCAGCCACGACGAAACCACAATTTCCTCGTTAGGTCCGAAGAAAGCTCTCCGGAATGGCAGCAGGGATGATGGCCATTTTTGGCAAGTCACAAGCTGTGACAACCGGGACAGTAAGATTTATGCTGGAGCGGTTCATGGACAGAGTATTGAAACTGGGTGACACAACTTCCAACTTTTATTCTAGAGACCTGACCCAAGTAAAAGAATTTTAGAAAATAATCTCCAAACGTTAAGGAAGCTATGATTGGATATATTGAGAAAGAGAAAGATTGAAGACCCAGATGTGAAAGAAATATCTAATAGAAATTTTAAAGTATAGAAAGCCAGAAAAGATTTAACAATACTTTGAAAAGTGATTATTGGGAGAAACTGTTTCTTTTTTTATTTTTACTTCTAATTCCCCCCTGATCAGTTGACAAACAGCTGTTGTTTTTTGCACACTGTTTAATGGATTTGGAAAGCCTCCTACTGGAGGAAGATTACTGCAACATGGGAAAGTGATAATTGTTTAAGATACACAAAGAAAAGGAGTGAAAGTAAATAACACTTGGAAGGCCACTTGACCTTGATTCTATTTCAGAAGGTGACTTGGATGTTTGGAATGTGTAAACTGGAAATTATAATGATGATAAATTATCAATTTATAGCTTTTAAGGAATAAATATTTAGGGGACTTGGAGGAATAATTCTGGGATTGACTTTTTTGGAGTTTTTAGATATTGGGGTACTGGAATATTAGAGGTATATTGAGTAATGTTTAATATATTAAACTGGTACAAAATGACTCAACAGGAGACAATAAAGTTCTATGAAGAAATGTTAGTGATGCTTAAAAGTATTTATGAAAATGTGACGAAGAATCATAAGGAGATGGGATTGTTCAAAGATAAAGATGTAAGTGTAGAAGATCCTCAACAAATGGTGGGAAAAGATGAACATAATATTCAGAAGACAGATGAGAAACTTGAAGGAATGGTGGAGGAGACAAATCAAAGTAAGTTACAAGAAGACAAAAACACTGAAGAGACAGTAACAATAAGTACCAAGAATCAAATTTTTAATTCCTTAAAAATAACACTTTTATTATTTTTGGAAAATCTTCCTTTTTTCCCCTGTTCTATTAGAACGGTCATAAGTGTGAAAAACAGTCATAAATCACTTTTTTTTCAGTACTGTTGTAACTTTAAAGCCAAGGATTACCTGTACCTGCTACTCAGAATAGATCTGATTACATAAGATAACTTTTTTTTTAATATGGTAACACTTACCTTGCATATGGGATGTATGACAGACTATACCTAAGAGAAGAAGAAGAGAAATTATGTTTTAGCATCCTTTTGTAGCCATCCACAGAGAAATTGGTCTATTGTAATAATTTCATATAATTAGCTATTCAGATTATACTTCTGAATAAAACAAGATACATGCCGCTACAATTTTCCTAGTTCTACCTTCCATTTCAGATTGTGTTGTAAGTGTAGAAACTCAAAACAGTAAACAAATGTTATCTATGACTTATACATTCCCTAGAAGGAAGGCTTAGTAAATAAAGATTGACTCTTCCCTATCAATTATGGTAATTCAAAATTCAGTATACATATAAACAAGAAATTGAAGTTGCCCATAGGGCTAGGGGACATGTCTTGTAAGTGATGGCATCCCTTCAACAGTAAGAATGTTTTCTCTTGAGGGTATGGAGGGCCCCTACTCTACAGGTATTCCAAAAAGAAGGCAAAGCAGATCTGTTCCAGAGAGCATTTGGCCCTTCAGTTAAATGAAAAGTGTCACTGATGCATTAGGAGTTTCTTTCCTGCTGATTAAATGTATTCTTTTCAAAAGAAATATAAGCTATAGTTATACACATCAGCTAGAAATGATAAGGCACCCTGCTTAGCATGAAATGTTCCAGAATATCCAATAACCCCTATGTAAATATGTACTGAAGAAATATATCAGTAATAGAAAGATTATCCTTTAATCACATTCTTGTTAGGGAATTTCTGTTTATTTATTTGTTAAATTTATTTGTTGCCCCTCTTGTCATGGGGCTACTCTGGGTGGCTTTGTGCACTTAGTACACAATAGTACAATGGAAAAAAATGATTCAAATGTAAACAATAAAACTAAGAGCTGTGGTGGTGCAGTGGTTAGAATGCATTATTGCAGGCTAATTCACTGCTCGCTGTCAAGGAATTCAATTCTTATTGGCTCAATGTTGACTCAGCCTTCCATCCTTCCGAGGTCGGTAAAATGAAGACCCAGATTGTTGGGGGCAGTGTGCTGACTCTGTAAACAGCTTAAGAGACAGCTGTAAAGCACTATGAAGCAGTATGTAAGTCTAAGTGCTATTGCTATTGCTAAAAATAAACAATGAAAATACAACTATATGAATTAAAAGATGGGTAGGTGGGGGGGGGGAGAAGGAAGCATAGGTGGAAGATGGGGTCAGCTAATTAGTTTGGTAGCCACCTCCACACTTTCTAGAGACTGTTATACTTTCAAAGCAATTCCAGAGTTACCCAAAACAAATAGAAAACCATTCTAATACATCCTTTAGTTCTAATAAGAATCACAACCACAAATCAAGGTGACTACACTATCGGATTTGCATAGTTTGTAATAATAAAGGGTTGCATGACTGTAATAAATCATAGGAATTCAAAGAAAGCCTTACCAGGTCATTGCCACAAACTGCAAAATGCAGAACAGCAGGGCTAGCCCTTTCTTATGCCACTAAGAAAATGAGGAAAACAACATGTGTTGAATTTGATGGTATTTTAAGAACAAAATGTGTTACATGGACCTTCTATTTCCAATTGAAAATTAAGTGAAGCAGAAGGCCATATAATTTCACTTTTCTATTAGAGGGAATAAACAATATTAAGGTCATGCATGCATACTTAAATGACATACGATAGTATCACTCAATCTATGCCTATTTAATAGAATAAAAACTGGGAAAAATGTACATTTGTGTAATATATTAACTGGGGAAAATTTACATGGGTATAATATATTAAGCAAGACAAAGTAAATCTTAAATAAGACACTAACTACAGCATCCAAAGCAAGTACATTCATGCTGAAAAGTACACAAAGTTTGATTAATACTACTTACCCAAAATGCAGCAAATAATGTGAGGAGCAAAGAAAGCTGCCCAAGACAAAACAAGAACGAGATCAATGCATATATAAGTAGGATAGGGTTTGCAGTACTGGTAGTCCTTGAGTTATGACAGCAGTTGGCATCAGAATTTCTGTTGCTAAGTGATATAGTCATAAATTGTTAACATCCCATGACTGCGTCACTTAGAAATGGCAATTCCTGCAGTTTCCACTGCCCCTGTTAAGTGAGGATAGTGGGGCATTAAATGAGCACCTCCTTGCAGCTTCCTGCTGGCTTTCAACAATCAAAGTCTGTGGGGAAGCTGGCAGGAATTTCCAAATCCCTGGCAGCTTGCAAGGAAGCCAGCAGGCAGGCAAGTGACTTTGCTCGTGGGAAGCTACCAGGGAAAGTCACAAATCAGTTGCCACCATGTAACCACAAGTGTGATGGAATGGCCAGAACATTGAGGACCAATCATAATCCCTGCTCATTCAACGCCATTGTAACTCTGAACATCTGTTGTACAAATGGTTGTTAAACATGTGTTCCTGTACTGTCCTAGAACCTAGAAAAGATTCACTGTAATTCTCAGAAAGTTTTGCTACTGATCAGTAACTCTGTCTCATCACCGGGAGAAATTTCATGAAAGGGAAAATATATATCAGCCACAAAAGATATCACTTAGCAAATGAAATAAGTCCAGTCATTCTAATAAGTTAATGGAACTGATAAACCCTTTCTAATCATCAATATGCAATCAGAAGCATCAGGGGGGGAGAAGGCACAAGAGTGACAAAACATGCAGTGCAGCCCACTGCTTAAGTATTTGAGTGCAACATGTTTTGTAACTTTGGTGTCATCATATTTATGAATGGACACCGATATCTGGAACTTATAAAGTTTCTTTTCAAGGGAGGAGCTTCCTGCTTTCACCGGCGGCGGACGTGTCTGGGGAGCTCGCAAGCCCCAGCGTCCGTATCCGACCTCCTGGCGGGCTCCAGAGGCGAGCACA
>JANHFK010003550.1:125645-140550 GCA_036250565.1 Sibynophis collaris | reverse complement strand
GGAAATGGCCCAAGCTCCGTCTGGAACCTTAACGGATCCATCAGGCGCCTGGGGCGGAACCATTTTATCTCGTCCGGCTCCGCCTCCCTGCTGTGGGTAGAGGCAGTCAGGAACGATCTGACCATGACAGGGGTTTATGCACTTTGGTAGTGGCACAGTGGTTAGAATGCAGCATTGCAGACTAACTCTGCCAACCGACAGCAGTTTGATCCTGATCGGCTCAAGGTGGACTCAGCCTTCCATCCTTCTGAGGTCGGTAAAATGAGGACCCAGACTCTTTAAATCACTTAGAGAGTATGAAGTGGTATATAAGTCTAAGTGCTATTGCTATTTGCAGAATCTGCCTGGAAAATGAAGACTATCACTACCCTAACTATCTAACAGCAAAGTCCTTATAAACAAGCAAACAAGAATAGTAACTTGCCAGATAGGCATGCAATTGCCTTTTTCTGATTTAATTGCTGCTTCCCACAGCAGCTTCACCACTTCACTCCCATCGCATAATTTATTCCCATTGTTGTACTGTCAGGAATGGAAACAGCCTGAAGAAAGCATCCAAATCACAAGCCACGGAGCCACAATCCCAGCAGTGTTTTATTTTCAGCGCAGAACACCTGTTTTTGAAATAAGTAATTTTACTCAGTGTTGAACTTACAGATTCATATTTCAAGCCGCTTCTGCATAGTAATTGCAATGTTTATTCATTCATCCCATTTCTAAAGCCACCAACTCACCAATCCATTCTGGACATTTTTCAGAAAATTAAAACCAATAGATACAAAATAGGTAATGTAGCATTTTAAGAAACCTTTCAGAATAAAGAAAAAAAATGCTATTTTTTTTTTTACATTTTTCATATTTTATCTAAATGATTTTGCAAGTATTTGAAGCATGGAAAGACTATAGCTGCCCAAGATGGCTCTTGCTATTGTATCCTTCCTTTTGAAAGTTAATTGATTTATATTTGTGTGATCCACTGAAACCTACAAATTTGGTTGGTAAATGTTGCACATGAGAAGATGTTGTCTCCTATCCTTAATATAGATATTTGCCAGATTTTGAGCCTTCCTCTACTTTATGTGATACATCAATTTTCTCATCATCACTTTTATAGACAAGAAACCTGGAAAACATTACTTTAAAATGTCTTGCTGCTGTGGAAACCTTTTCTATTTCTTGCAATTGTACCTACAACAACAATTTTTATTTTTGTATTCACAGAGGTGTCACAGGCATTATTTGATCATTTTACTATTATTTACATCACCGGCTGAACACTTAAAAGTATCATCTTCAATTTTGTTGATACAGCAAGAGAACAAAGGTCAGTTGTAATACTTGCTTAGTTAGAAGATACTAATGCATTTTGGGAGAGTAGTTAGCAATAAATCTTTCTGATCTGATGGACTGTTTCCTCCAGATACTGTAATTAAATCAAGAGTATATCTGAAAAAAAAATGCCCATATCCTCTATAGAACCATTCTCCTGAGACTTTGCCATGATTGAAAGGGCTTCTTACTCATCCAAATGCTTGTCCTAAATTGTTCAGGTTAGATGGAGGGTTCCTAATATGTTATCTGTATCCCAGATATTGTATTTTGTAGCTCACCACAGGTGTTTACTGTCACGTAACCACAGCACTCAGGCAGAGAAGGCTGGATGTCCAGTGATAAGGCTGTTGTCTGCAGATAAACCCTTGTAGGCTCACTGATGCACTGATGCAGAATCTCAGTTAAATGAACCATACGAGAAAAATAATTTGATAGTAGATGTTTGGATACCAGTAAATGTATGTTCTTTGTAAAGTTTGCTTAGGAGACCAAATGGATAAAGGGCTGGCCTAAGAAAAAAGAAATCTCCAAGTCTCATATTGCTAATTGCCTCCCAAATATTTATCACTTTTCATAGGGATTTCACCATCTCACAAAAGAAGGTGTATGCAATTTACTGTTTATTCTCCTAAACTCTCATTATTTTACTTGAGAAGAAAATGTAGAGTAGAATAGTTTTTTCATTCCAAACCCTTGGGAGATTCTAGTGGAGGTCAGATCTCAGAAACCTTCTCCCATGTACAGTACGTCTTCATCATATTCTCAACTGTAGCTTACTTCATGGATATTTCTGTAATCATACAGCTACTGTCTAAAAAGGTATAATAATATTTTAGTTATGTTTCTATTTTACTTATGTTTCGGAGCTGTTTCAGGGACTCAGCATGCATTTGGATGGTGTTATTTATTAAGCACCATGTGCTTGGAATTAAAAAAGAAAGAAAACCATTCTAATGAAAACCCTTAAACATTTCTGATTAAATTTAATATTTCCAGGGAATGAGGATGGGTTCTTATTATTAACTGATAAAAGAAAACAGAAAGGAGGAATAAGTAGCGTTCTTATAATGGATTACTGTAATTTGCTCTAGATAGGGTTGTCTTTAAAAACATTCTGGAAATGTCAGGTGGTGCAAAATACAGCTGCCTGTGCCTATTGACCAATTTCCATATTGTCATATGAAACTGCCTATTATAGATTCTTGACAAACCAATGTAGCCCACTAGGGAATACCCTGTTTCCCCGAAAATAAGACCCAACCGGAAAATAAGTCCTAGCATGATTTTTCAGGATACTCCTAATATAAGCCCTACCCCCAAAATAAGCCCCAGTTAAGGTTGTCAGCCAGATGGATGCATTTAGTACAGTATTTCCCCCCAAAATAAGACCTAACCAGAAAATAAGCCATAATGTGTCATTTGAAGCAAAAATTAATATAAGACCTGGACTTGTTTTCGAGGAAATACGGTAGATGTTGAAGGATCCCATAAGTCAAGTGGTACAATGGGAGAGGGTGCCGGAGTGGACCTTTATAATAGGGGCTGTTCTCTTGGATACAAGAGTGAAAACAAGAGTGATTCTTACTGTCGTGGCATTCGACATTTTTTGCAACTGGTGTTAAATGTGAGCAACATGGAGTTGGAGGAAAAAATCTTACAAGTGATTTTATCCAAACTCTTGCACAGTGCAGGATCTACTAGAACGGTGATGGCGAACTTATGGCACGTGTGCAAGAGGTGGCATGTATAACCTTCTCTGAGGGCACGTACGCCATCGCCAGCTGCTCTTCTGGTTTCTGGTGCATAAATGCACGCCAGCCAGCTGGTCTTCATGGGTGCCGGAGCGCCAGAAAATGGTCTGAAAACATCCCCCAAAATGATCTGAAAGCGGCCCAAAAAATGGCCCAAAACCAGGCATGCGTGCGCTGGCCAGCTGGTCTTTGGGTTTCCGGTGTACGCACATGCACGCCCATTCCAGTTTGGGCACTCGGTGCCGAAAAGGTTCGCCATCACTGTACTAGAACATCCCTAACCAAAACATACCATTTGGTCTCTATTTAAACAATTTTAATAACATTCAGTACTTTATGTGGCAGCCTGTTCCACTGACTAACAGTTTGTGCAGTCAGAAAATTCTTCCTGACTTCCATCCCTAAACTTTATTATTTTTTTAAAATTAGTTTTTATACATTTGTTGTGGTCCTACTCTCTAGCACAATAAGTGGAGATTTTTTTTAATATGCCAACTCTTCATGAGCCTATTTGAGGATTTCTATCTTCCGTCCATTATGTCTTCTGTAAGTTAAACATATCTAGAATCTTTAACTATTCCAATAGGATTTGTTTCCAAATAATTTTTTTCCAGTCCTCCTCTGAACTCACTCTAGGATGTTTCTGTTATTTTCCACTTGTAGTGTCCAGAATTAGATACAGTATTCCAGTTCGAAATTTGATACACCCCAGCTAATAGATTCTCTTTCTCAAAATGTGAGGTTTGGTTATTGCAAGTATTGTGATATAATTTGTAAATTAGTTGTTGAAGATCAGCCCTAAAGTGTTTGGATTGATCATCAATAATGAAGTTGTTCTGGATGCATTCAATTAATGTTCTTGGTGATGGAAGAAATACTTTTTGTCTTTATTTGCTAATACCATTGTTTGTTTGTTTTTAAAAAGTATGATTCTCTGGTTATCTTCCCTCTTACCAGTTGCTGAAAACAGCTGAAGCAGCTTAAAGATATCTATTTTTGAATGAACAGAGGGTGGGAAAAAATATTCTCATGGAAGGCTAGATCATGAATAATGGACAAGCAACTTAAGTGAGGATTGCTGAATACAATGCAAAGTTCACCTTAAATATAATAAAAATGTAAATAATAAAATAAAATGTGCCTTTGTGTTTGAAATAATGCCCACTATTTTAATAATAGGAGTCAACAATTAAGGAGATTTTTAATATATTACATGACTGAGCTAAGAAAACGTATTTTAATTTCTAATGTCATATCCCTAGGCACCCATTGAATAAGAATTCCTATTCCCAGGAATAAATATCACATTTCTAAGTATGGTAGTTGCTTGGGATAGTTCCAGTCTTTTAATTTCAACATGACTACTTTCACATGTTAAGTGGTATAATAATCAATGGAAGAATAAATCACAAATTCTAACGTTTATTTTGTTCCTTATCTGAATTGAGTTGGGAAGAAAATGAATTATTCTTGAAATAATCTGATTTCTGGTGGTTTTGTTGCATTGAAAAAAGAATATGCAAGAAAAAATAATACATGCATTCAAACCAAAAATAAATAACTTTCTTCCAATTCTTCTACGTTTATTACTAAATACTAATTTATTGGCCTAGTCTATTAGATAAGGAAAATACCAGATTCAGGAGATCTTCTGATTTAGGATGGTAAAATACAGTTGAGACACATATTTTATAGACTGTTTTTAAGATTTAGTTATTCTGTTTATAAACATTGTGAAGATAGTGTCTGGCTTGAAAAATGTGTAGCTTGATGCCTGTAAAGAATTTAAAAATGTAGCTCTTTATATGAGGAGTAACTGAAGAATAAATTCAGCACTCCTAATTCAGTAATGATCTCAAGAAGAAAGTTTATATGTTTATATGTGTGTTGCCTTTTTTACCCAAATTAAATCCAGTAATTTTATCTATCAGGATTGTGTATTGGAGACCTATTTGGTTAAAGTGTGGGCTTTTCCATATTGTACATTAAAAATGCGAGTATGCTCATTCTTGAATTCATAGTTGGATTTTATACCAAGAAGTAGTGCACTGTAGTTCAATTGATAAATTACTAGCTCTTATTCTAACACATTTTTGCATGTATTAGCTTTTGCCTCCTACAGCAAAACAAAGGAGAGTGCTGTCCCTGATTGGAGAATGAGAACAAAACCCACGATTGCATGGTATTGTTTTGTAAAGCAAACCTGAATAGTTGAATTTAATTTCCTTCTGTGGATGCTACTTATTTAAGAAAACACCACAGAGCAGAGTTGGTACTTCCTATTTCGAGGCAACTGCTTGAAGTTTTCTCAGGGAAAACAGAACATGCTTTGATTTGAATATTTTAGCAAATTTGCATTGCAGATGCCCTGAATGCTGTTTACTTCTGTCAACCTGAATAAGCCACCTGCTAATAATAATTGAAGGCTTCTGAATCAGGTATCACTGATTTGCACCTATATTAATAAGGGATGTTTTGAATGAATGTCTTTTAGAATAACCACGCATAAAAAAATCCTTCATACATGGATACTTCCCATAGCCCTAAATGGTGTATGTTTGAAAATGTTGAAAATTAATGGCAATGCCAGGTTTATTTCCATTTAAAGCAAGGGGTGTCAAACTAGCGGCCCGCGGGCTAGATGCGTCACATGCAGGCCACGCCCATCCCAGCTCCGCAAAGGGGAAAAACATCACGTGACGGCAACATGATGCTGCGAGTTTGACACCCGTGATTTAGCGTTTCAGGAACCAAGCAATTCTTCCCAAAACTGCAACATTACGTCTATTGTCTGTCATTCTTGACCAATGGTCAACAAGGTACACAAATCAGAAGTTTTTATATGATTTCTTATTTAATTATATATTTAGATGCATTCTATATTTGAACTAATATAATGATATTAAATAGAAAGGGGAATGTTAGTGGTCTGGGGCAGCACAACAATCACAAGTATTATGGCTAACTTGAACTGCAGGCCACATTTTCAGCTGTTGCTGATTTTCAATAAGTTAAAATAAATAATGCGGAAGGGTGAGCTATAGGATGTGGATTATGGTCTTTCTTCTGTGCTGTCTGCTTTGGCAGCTGCATTCACTTCTTTTTCATCTTTTCCACATTCCATCAAATCCACTTGCTATTCTTAATCCAAATGCAATTGTGCTTAAAACAGTTGTTCCATATACCTTTTATAAGACTTCAAATGCTCAATCATACAAACGCCAAATACAGTAGATGAGACACAGTGTTTTGTTGCATGTGCCTGTTATCTGTAAAATTCAAAGAAAAGAATTTTAAATTGTTTAGCCTATCACTTACATGAAAATTTAAATCTTTTGTCCTGTTCCTGCCTTTGATTCTCTTAAGTGCTTTTTGATGGAAGAAAAGTTTCCACATTGTGAATTAAATTTGTAAACATTGGCATTTTCTTTAATGCTTGTTTTTAGATATGACCTTTAAAGGAAAAGGAAAAGATTGCTTGCACAAAAACTCACAGTGGCTTTTACCAGCCTCCTCCACACATTTTACAGCGATTCAGCTGTAGACAGATATAAAAAGGAAACGCAACAGCAGTGACTGTGAGATGAGCTTACCAGCACATAAATGTTGGTTCAATCTCTTCATTTGACTATTCCTTCTGATTGAAGTATACGAACAGAAAGTCCTGAGATATTCGTAGCTTCTTTTCCTGAATAAAGGGGCCCATGTAAACAAATCTAGTCATTGATCATAGCAAATAAGCTTGCCTACTGTGTTTTCTTGCAGGCTAACTAAACACATGAGTCAAACCTCCCTTACATTGCTTTCTAGCCCTAGCAAAGAACACACATCAGTCAACGAAGAGATTGATTAATTAAATAGGCATGTTATCATAGGAAAACTATTTCTAGATTTCAGAACAGAATGTAGAAGATCAAAGCAAGATATGTGGGCAGAAAGGGAGTTGAGATGATTTTTCCTGAATGCAGAATGGATTATACTTTGATACAATTATAAAAAAAAATCTCTTAGATTGGGTTACAATTTAGGCAAGGGCAGTTTGGCTCATGAAACATTTTAAGCATTTCTTAAAATGGAATCATGAGACAATGGATGGAGCATTGCCAGAGAGTACCTTCCTCACACTATTTTTCAAGTAGACCTTTTAGTTTCATGCCAAAACATGATGAATGCAAAGAAGCAGCAGATACCTGAAGAGTTCTGGGTGAAGTCCCAGTGTCTGTCTCCTTCCTCCCTTCCTTCCTTCCTTCCTTCCTTCCTTCCTTCCTTCCTTCCTTCCTTCCTTCCTTCCTTCCTTCCTTCCTTGTTCCTTCCTTCCTCCCTCCCTTCCTTCTTCCCTTCCTCCCTTCCTATAAAATGTGGTTCTGTTTTGAGCCAGGACTGCAGAAGAATTACATTGGACAGAATACTTGAAAAGGAGGTAGTTTATTTGAAAACATGGAAGTAGGTAGCTACAAAATCAGAGTGTTGAGGCTGGTAATTTTTATAGGGAAATTGTATTGATCCTTTATGAACATGTCTTTTGGAATGTGCAGCTCCGTTGGTGGAAAACATCCTTATTTCACTTTGCTGAGTGTGTGGATCTTTTCTCTTTTGTGTGTGCCTTTGTGCTGAATTTGGGATGCCACATTTGTGTGTTCAGGAAAGTGCTGCATCTTGATGTTCCTATCATTGTTTTCTTTGAGATATAGGTTGAAAAGTAATTATTAAAAGTAGGTGATATATTTATTTTTGCCTACCCTAATGAAATAATTAATTTTATTTATTGAGGGGAATTACCCAGATTCGTTTTATCATTTTAGGGAGTCACTGCACCATAACAGGTGGGAAGCCCTGTCATGCATGGTCTCAGCCTCATTCATAAAGTAGTTTAGCCTCTAACATTTCTTGTTTTCCAATAAGCACTTAAAGTCATCTCCTTGTCCTCTTCAGGTTTCTGCTCAAGTGTCTAGACCTACTAGATTGTTTCTTTTAGATGTTGTTTATATTGTCAGGGTTCCAAGTAACAGACCCAATGCAATTAAAACTCCGAGTCTTGGAGTTTCCTAAAAGTATGATTTTATTAGGAATGTCATATTGGCACAGTTGGGGAAAACCCGACTCTGAAGGGCCAGAGGTTTTCCCCCCCAAATCAAATCCCAGACTTCTTGCCCACAGGTCACATGACCATCACATTGTCCAATCAGGTCACAGGCCCATCTTCAGCAGGCTTTGGTCCATGCCTTTCCAACACCTGGTGGAGCGTCCTCTGTCTCCCACGGGAAGAATGTTATTTTGGCTACACATCCCCCCAGCTATCTCTACCTCCCCTCTCCCATTCCCACAGCTCCAACCGGCCTCGCTGTGGCAGCCCTGAAGATGCTCCCAAAATGGCTTCAGAGCTGACATATATATTCCCAGTAGTCACAGAAATTTCTGTTCTGCTTTTGTTCCCCATCCTTGAAAGTTAGTGTCATCTGATTGATATGTGAAAATACAGTTTTATTGTGTTCTGAATTTTATTTAATCAAACGTCTTTGTCCTAGCTATATAAATACTTTTATTTGGGTACAGATTTTCTAGGCCAAAGTATCAGCCATTTCTTGGATAACAGATAACAATCGCATATAGTACTGTCACTGTATAGTACAGTTTCTGTCAAGGTTCCAAGTAATACCTCCAACAGAAGTAAAACTCCAAGGCAGGCATTTTCCTCAAAGTTCCATTTTATTAGAGATGTCATATTGGCACATCTGGGAAAACTCGAATCTGAAAGGACCTTGGGTTTTCCCCAACCAAAGGAAAGTCAAAATCCCTTCCCCTGCACCCACATGTCCATCACATGGTCCAATCAGGTCACTGTCCCAACTGGAGTTGTTTCCCAGTCATGCCTCTCCAGGTGCAGGCTGAATGTCCTTGACTCCCAGGGAAAAGAATGTTGTTATGGCTGTACATATCAACCCGTCTCCATCCACCCCCCTCCCATTTCCCACCACATGCCCATCCACTGAGTGTGGCAGTCCTGAAGATCCAAAGTAAAAGATGGCCTCCGGGGCTGACAGTTTCTTTCTGTTTCATATTTAAAAAGAGTGGAAGATAGAGATACCTACTCTTTGCATCTGAAACAAGCAAGGATACCTCTAATCTGATATATGAATCCTCTCGGTAGTTATTGGCTAGTTTTTTAACAGACTTGCATCCTGATTCTGGAAAATACAGAATCAAAAATAGTGTTTGCAGTGGTGGGTTCCACTTACCTTCGCTACCGGTTCACAACGGGAGTGCGCATGTGCGCTGGCTTTACTCACGCGGGGTGCTTATGCGCATGCTCAGAGCATCTGTGATGACGTCCAGGTGGGTGGGCGGAGTCTCCCGCCACCGCTACTACCGGTTCACAAGATCTGGAGCAAACCGGTAGAAACCCACCACTGAGTGTTTGAATGAAACAGATGGCAACATTCTCCTTAATGCCTCCTTATCTTTTCGAAGCTTCTTTGATTAATGTGCAAGCTCACACTGGAAAAAGTCTAATTTAAGAGCATCCAATAGGTACAGGTATAAATGCCCGATCCAGATCCTTGCCTGTTTTAGATCTGAAGTGACAAAAAAACCCAGCCAAAAAAACTTTTAACATCCCCCCCATTTTTATTTTTGCAAAAAAGAGAAGGTAAAAAAGGAATGTACATGAAGGTTAATGTTTTATGATGATAGAGAGAGAGGCTTTATTCTGAAAAAATGGAGTGTGTTTGGTGTTTCATGTAGGCTTGTATGAATGACTGTCCTTGAGAAATTAAATTGGATTATTGATTGTAGAGACCTCTGCATTTGTCTCAAAGATCACACATTTCCCTGTGTTCATTAAGGTGGCAACAGTAGTACATCTTACTGTCTTTTGGGACTTTGTTTTATTCCAAGAGGTTTTGCCAAGTTTTTATATTGCTTTGACAAAAGAATGCCCTAATGCTTAAAATTGCGATGAAAAGGAGATTTTCTCAGATTGCTCTTCTAATCCCTTCTCCACTAAACTAGTTTTTGGGAGACAGAAATCATCTCTTGGCCAAGGCAATATGGCAATTGTCCATAATGCACTCCTAACTAGTGCCCTCCTGCTGTGCTTGACTTTAGCTCCCCTTATCCATCTGAAATGGTGATGAAATTTGTATCTGCGTAGGCAGATTCTAAGATAAAGCAAACAATTGTGAGTAAATTTCATTTCATGGAAAGACTTGTAAGAAGGCATCCATCAAACTATGCTATTTGGGACATTGCATTGATAATTATTATTTTAATTTTATTGTGCAAAAAAAAATAAGCTGCTTAGAGTCTTATTTAAATTGAAATGACATATAAATTACAATCAATCAATCAGTAAATGGAGAAGGCCTCTGAGGAACTAAGAAATGGTCATTCAGTCCATATATTTCAGAATCAATTCTTCAGGAACATTTTTGAACAAGAGTTTTCACTACTTTTAGATATAATGATTATCCATAATGATCTCAAAGATGGTTTTAGTTATAAGGAAAAAAAATCTTTGCAGTACATGAATTCTATCTTTTTTATTATATGGTCAATGATGTCATGAATTGAACATGTCTGTATGGATAACAACATTCATAATAAAAGGTAGTGCAGTATCACTACCATCATTTTTCATCACATCCAGAGAGAATTGACCTTGCCTGCAATCAAAATTGTCAAGATTTCACCTTTTAAAAAAATTTCTGTGTAGTTCTAGTCAAATGTATTTAGTAGTATGCATTTTTTTAAAAATCAAAAATATGGATTGAATAGTTTTATTGATACTTAAAGTGCATTCCTTGACATAAATACACCCAGAAACTTCCACCAACAGAAAGCAGGGGTTCTGTGAATACAATCTGTCTTTTCTGCCCTTTCTCTGCAATTTTTTCATACAGTTCAGTAGCAGATTGGAGTTGGATACAGAAACAGACAAAAATAGTTTTGTCCTCTCTGCAACCAGCCAGAGTTTGTAAAAAAATCACAAAAATCACTTGGTGAACCAGTGAAATTCTTCCCTTGGTGGGATTCAGATTCTGAACATTTTTATGAACACATTTATGCATTGTTTTTTTTTTAAAAATAGAGATTAATACAAAAATAGAATAAGCTTATGAATGAATACACAAGACAGGGATATGGATTTGTAGTAGTTTACTCCATCCCCATAATTATCAATGATTCTATGAAGCAAAGTGTTTTTGCAGTATCTCAAAGACCTATCCACTTGGTGATTTATAGGTTGGTTTTTTTTTTATTCCCAAGAATTAAAACTGCAGTACCAACTATAATACCATTTAACTGCAGTACCAACTGAACTAATGAATGAGTCTTGTCCTGAACTATCTCTGACAGTGTACAAAGATGCTGTTGCTCTTAATTATTATCTTTGTTGTTTCTAGTCCTGTCACCTGTATCTTTATCTATACTGCCTTGGAATCAGTGATGGGTTCCTAGCGGTTCGCTCTGGATCTTGTGAACAGGTAGGGAGGGGTGGCTCCGCCCATCTTCCTGGATGTCATCATGGACGCTTTGCGCCTGCGCAGAATCTTCTGCTCATGCATGCACTCCCATTGCGAACCGGTAGCAAAGGTAAGTGGAACCCACCCCTGCTTGGAGTCCCAATTTGGAGTAGGGTATGCTTGAGTGTATGAAATATCTGATTGGAGCAACAGCACAACCTACAGCCATCTTTCATAATACCCATGAAAAGTTTATTGCTGTTTGCCGGTCAATTTTGTCACACAGCAAAGCTGAATTCATGTAACTTGACATTCAGGGCACTGGGAGCAGGGGGGGGGGGGAGTTACACTGTGCTGAAAGGTGGCTGGTATTCAAAAACATATTGCAAGGAGGGGGCAATTAACAGTACTGAATATGAGGTGAGTTAGTGACTTAATATTTTGGTGAAGATATTGGGTAAGATCAATTATCATATAGCTCAGTGATAGCGAACCTATGGCACGGGGGCCATAGGTGGCACGCGGAGCCATATCGGTGGGCATACGAGCATTGCCTAAGCTTAGCTGCAGCGTGCATGTATGCATGAGCCAGCTGATTTTCGGGCCTTCCAGGCCCACTGGAAGTTGGAAAACAGGCTGTTTCCGGCCTCCAGAGGGCCTCTAGGGGGGTGGGGAAGTCCCGTGTTTTGCTCTCCCCAGGCTCCAGAGGCTTTCTAGGAGCCTGGGGAGGATGAACATGGCCTTCTCTACCCCCCGGAAGCCCTCCAGAGGCCGGAAATGGCTGGGGGCGGGGCATATTTAATTATGGGTGTGAGCACGCACGCGCGCAACCCACCCATGCACCTCCCATTTTTGGCAAGCGACGGCAAAAAGGTTAGCCACCACTGTGCTATTGCAAATGCAATGCACACGTGCGAACACCATCTGTGCATGCACACACTGCACACCAGTACTCTTGCACGCATGCGCAGGAAAACTCCAAAGACCAGCTGGGGCCCCTACAGTGCGCGAATGCTCGCCACAGGCCCGAACACCAGCTGGGGCCTGGGAATATACACAGCTGCAGGTGAGTTGGGCGACAGCTCGCGTGCCCGAAAAAATGGCTCTGGGTGCCACTTCCGCCATGCGTGCCATAGGTTCGCCACCACGGATATAAACCCTTGTCTGTTGTACAAATCTGGACTATCACTAAGTAATAATAGAAACATCCTGAAAACTTCTTATCACGATATAGTAGTATTTGGATTTTTGCAACACAGAAGTGTGGACACTAGTAAGGTCCTGTTGTTGTTAAGCACTGTCAAAAATGAAAATAGGAGTTGTTCTCTTGGATATTCTGGGGATATATTCTCATACATTTAGCCATCCAAACTGTTGAAAATGCAATTTAGATACACATGTTTGAAGCCCAAATATAATAGACTTACTATTTTTTGGAATGTGGCTAAATATACAGATATGCATTGATAGCTATGACAAAAAATATTTATTGGCATGACTGTTCCCAGTTGGAAATTCTAACAGTTGTATTTGGGTGTGTTTGTATCTGTTTCAGTGCACTGGGTAAATCTAAGCTGTGAAAGCTGGACATTGCATAAGGTACAAAATCCTAGTAAGACCACACCTAGAATACTGCAATCAATTTTGGTCACCATACTACAAAAAATATGTTGAGACTTTGGAAAAAGTTCGGAGAAGTGCGAAAGTCCTGGAGATTAAACCATAGGAAGAGGCTGCAGGTTTTAGGTCTAGCTAGTCTAAAGAAAAGAAGAATTAGGGGTGACATGATAGCAGTATTCTAGTATTTGAGGGGCTGCCACAAAGAAGAGAGGGTCAAATTATTCTCCAAAGCATCGGAGAGCAAGACAAGAAATAATGATGGGAAACTAATCAAAAAGAGAAGCCACCTGGAACTAAGGGAAACTTCCTGACAGTGAGGACAATTAACCATAGCTTGCTTTCAGAAATCTTGAGTGCTCCATCACTAAATGTTTTCAAGAAGAGACTGCATAGTCACTTGTCTGAGATGATACAGGTTCTCCTGCTTCAGTAGGGGGTTGGACTAGAAGACCTCTAAGGTACCTTCCAGCTCTATTCTATTCTAGTATTCTACACACACTCATACATGTATACATACACATGGGTAAAACTGTACATAGAACACCGTGGACAGACCAGAAAATAAATACGTGGATTATAGAAAAAGAAATAAATCCAGATACAGGTAATCCTTGATTTATGACCACAATGGATTAAGTTACAGCGATGATGAGTGGATCGATAGAAGCTCTGAGTCAACATCAACTTGATAACACATCATCAATTCATAAATCTGAGGGTACGGAATTGGCTTAAATTCAGAACTGCCTTTCTTTCAGGTAAATGCCTATTTAAGATATAAATGCCAATTTATTTACAGGTCGATTAAAAATATCAGAAGAAAATGGAACGCAGAGGATGAATTCAAGTAAATATTAGCAAAACAAACAGCGGAAACACCAGACATGCCGTTCCTTTCCCAGCAACACAAATGGATTTTTCTCCCTATGCGTGCCATTTACTATCTCACAGTCATCTTCAGCATTTTAAGAATGCCAAAATGCCAGAGGCTTCTTCCACTGCACAGCACAGCATAGCAAGATAGGTCTTTTTCAAATAGTTTTCTGAAATCCAGCATTATTTTCCCCAGTAGCCTTCAAGTCTAGAATATTTACTGTTGCTCAGAATACTTACAAAGAAGATATACAATAGTTAAATCGTTGAAAAACCCTATAAACTCACTTCCTTCCTTCCTTTTCCTCTCTTCTTTTCTTCCTTCCTCCCTTCTTTCCAAACAGCATGTAGAAAAATGAGAGCACCTATAAATTCTGAGATTTCAATGGAAAGCCTAACGTAGCCAGGAAGAAGTAGGATCTTGTATTTTATGGTGTATCAGAGCTGGCTCGTATATTCTAGCTAGCCAATGGAGGCTAAAGTAACAATATGCTGGAAAAGAGGATTTCCTAATTGAGGAAACATTTGTTTCAAGAACTTTTAAGATAGTAACAGACAGTGGAACATGTGGACCAGGTTGAAAATGTTTTGAAACCAGTTTTCCAAGTCCAAAAATTAGAAAAACACAAACTGGTGAATTCTAAAATGGTTAGTGTTGGTATAAAAGCAAGGAAATTTTGGTTACAAATTCCTACGTGGTTAGAAAAAATGACCAGACAACATTTATTTATTTATTTATTTATTTTATTAGATTTTTAAACCGCCCTTTTCCTTTGCAGGACTCAGGGCAGTTTCCAGTCAATATTAAAAAACATAAATACAAAATTTAAAAGCATTTAAAAAACAATTAAACCTGACTGAGTCTAT
>JANHFK010003550.1:17356-32762 GCA_036250565.1 Sibynophis collaris | reverse complement strand
GGCTATTGCTTAGCACATTGTAAGCCGCCCTGAGTCTTCGGAGAAGGGCGGCCTATAAATCAAATTAAAAAAAAAAAATCCTTATCAGAGGAAGAAGTGAACAGAAAATTGCATGAGGGAAGCAGGAGAAGACATTCTGTCTATATTTTCAGACCTGATACAGGACAGAACCACTTCTTTTTGCTTTTTTGAAACCCAGTTGAAGCACCTCCTGTTGAAGAGTCACATGGTTTCCAAGCCTGGAAGAATACTTAAATAATCAGCATTAAAATAGGATAAAATAGTGCAAAATTACAACACTACAAAGCCTGGCTTAGCTTGTTGAAAGTAAAGGAGTTGCAAATAAACACACGGCTGAGAGTTATATGATTGTGGTGGTATAAATATATAATAAATAAATACATTTCTTCTAAGAAGGACTCATGAGAAGCAAGGAAATCTCAGCTGAAGTGGAGTCTTCCACGCCTCTGAGCAGAAGGCAGTCAAGAAAGGAAGCACAATGATTATGGGTTTGTCCTTGACTGGGGGGTCTGAACTCTGATTGTGTCATCTGGTGGGGCCCAGAAGGAGAGACTTTTCTATCACGGTTCCCAGTCATTGGAATGTCATATTCCTGGAGGTCAGATTGGCTCCAACCCTGTCAGGCTTCCATACAAGGTCTTAAAGGTCCTGCCTCTGGGTCTGAAGGTGATCAGGAGGTGAGTTAGCTATATTAATAATGTGTTAGCTATATTAATTGTTATAGATGAATCTGATTTTACCTCAGCTTCTGTTTTACGTGTTTTGTTTTTGGGTGTTTTTTAATCTTTCCGGTTGTTTTTATAATGTTCAACATTGTTAGCCGCCCAGAGTCATTAATTTGAGATGGATGGCCATGTTAAATAAATAAAAAAATATTGAGCTGATATGATGATGATGATGATGATGATGATGATGATGATGATGATGATGATGATTACTCTACTGGATTTATGATACTGTTTATGCTTTTGGAACCTGACTGAATAGTGACCATCCTTATTGACTTTTTTCTACTGCAGTTTTTGGATTCATGAACTTGGCTTCTAAACTAAATTGTATATTTCTTTGCAGGGCAGCTTTCTCTTTTGGCTGTAATTTATATCATTCCTTCTAGCTTTGAAGATGGTGACAACTTCTCCCCTAAATATTTTTCTTCTACACTTCATCTGCTTTCCAGATAGACCACATAGCAACAAGAACTTGAAGAACTATGATTGTGATGACAAGTTTTTGACAGCTTTCTAGGTTTGCTGATTTCAACTCCCATAAAGTGTTCCTTCAGATGAAATAGCATGAAGGCATCCTTATCGTATATTTGTAGAAGTGATTGCATAGTGTCCCTCCATCTCTTATTACCTTGACATCCTATAATGACCTTGCAGTGTCAGAGTGAAGTCCGTTTTTGGAAAGCCAGCAGCTCCCTGAAACCGATTACCAATCATTATCAGTAGCTCATGTACAAAGAACTGGAGATTGAGTTGTCCCCTGATAAGTTTCACTTCTATAAATTCCTCCTCAGTGTATACTTCTATGTGAACATAAATGAGTTACCTAAGAAGACAAAGGACTGAAAGAAGCACAGTAAGGCTGGAGAACTTGAAGTAAGTAAAAACTCTATTAGCAAGAACATTCTTTGCCGAATGTCAACATTGCTCTGAGTCATTTGTTTCTTTCTATTTTGCAATTCTTGCAAAAAGAACATTGTAAATAGTGACTTCTTGTTTGTCCTTCATGTGTGCGTTCCATAAAGAAGCATGATGGCCTGGAAACATGCCTTTGCTCAAGGATAAATAAGACAGATGACAACTTTTACTATAGAAGTGAAAGTCCCAGGGAGTGAATGGTCTGCCCACAACTTAAATAAGCAATTTAAATCTCTGCATTATGCAATGGAACTCTCACTGTTCTAGAATAGAACTTCCACACAGATCCTAACATATTTCATAACTTATTTGTTAGGAAAAAAGCCCCACCTTCACTCAGCTGCTTTAGTAATGTACTGGGAGACTTGAGATACTTAAAAGATGCTGCTAGATTACCTTTGCCATTTTTCTGACTTTTGGGCTGAAATTGATAGAAGGTGAATTGTTAGATGAAGTGCATCTGCCTTAACCAAAGTTTCAGAGACAAGGAAACAGGAAGGTAGAAAAACATTCACAGATAAAGTGTCAAATTATATTCTAATATTAGTAGAAAGCTTCAAGATTGTGTATTTCTGTGATTCAGAGATTTGATGTGAAAGTTATTTCATAGATTAGGACCTAATCATCAAGGCAATATAAGGCACTGAACTGAATCACTTACCTCTGAATTAAATCAAGTATTTGACTTTGCCAAGTATATTAAAAAAGAATTAAATCATTTTTGAAAAATCCATACGAAATTCATTTTTAAAAATGACTTTTCAAATCACTTCAGAATGCCAACAGATCAGGACTGATTCACATCCTCCTACAAAGCTTATTTGTATTCTTGCACAGAAGTCTTGTACCAAAGCAAGAGCTTATGCTGAACTTTGTACTTTACTGAAATCTAGAACAAATGGTGGTACCTCTAGAAAGCCATACAATTTTGGCGATTGGTCTGTCTCTCTCCACCCCATCTCCCAAAATTCAGGAGGAAGATGGAATTTTGTTTCTTTATGTTATGCTGCAGTGTGTAAATTCAGAGTGCCTCTAAAACACAAGATGAAAAAGAGATGAAAAGCTGACAAATCACCATGGTGAATATGTGGGCATGTATTTATTTTTAGATTTACAACCTGTCTTTGCTCTTCCAGTTTTTCTCACTATTTATGAAATAGGCTGGGCTGAGAACAGTAACTGAACCAATATCATACAGTGGTCTTTATAGCTGAGAATGGATTTGGGCCTGTTTTCTCTGATTCAAGACCTTGGGCGCTAAACTACCATATTACTATTAACCAGACCATTGCTCTTGAGCTGGATACCCTGGCATCTGGCCCTAAAGGCAATCCATAATATTTTCAAGGAGATCATCTTACAGTATATGAACCTTATTCTGGTTTAACATAAAGATGACAACATCTCATTAAGATTGCTAAGATTGGACATAAATCTCCTAGTACTAGATACTGTGGGACAATGTTTTAAACAGCAAAATGTATTGTGCCCTCTAATAAACATATTGGGCTCTTTATGATTTCATAGTCATTTTGCTGCAAGGGGATCAAACAGCTGTGACACTAGAAAACTATAATTTAAATATTGCACAAATGCAATATCTTAATTAGCAATGGATTTACAACAGCAGAAACAAATTAAACTTGCTTTCAGATATGAGGAGTGTCAGTTGTGAATATTCTACCTAAAGCATTTCTGTAGACGAGGTATCACAGTAAAAAGGAAGAAAAGAGGGGAAAAGATTTATTCCATCCTCTTGGGTCTCTGTTAGGAGGAACAAGACAATAAGCAAAATCAATTTGAATGGATTTGATAGGAAATCAAATCATAGCAAAAGCTATAATACTAACTTTATAATAAAGAGATGGTAGCAAATGGCCAACCAGCCTTTGCATCTTAAGGATAGTCTAAATCAGGGGTGTCAAACTCAAGGCCTGGGGGCCAGATCCTGCCTGCGGGGTCTTAGATCTGGCCCATGGGACCACCCTAGAAACAGCAACGGTCAGACCTGCGGTGCCTCTGCCAGGGAAAATGGAGCTCAGGGGGGTTGCACAAGCTCCATTTTCACTGGCAGAGGGTGGCAGGAGGCCGTCATGGCTTAAAACAGAGCTCGGGAGCCCGATTTCGCTGGCAGAGCACTCGGACCACCACAGATACCCCCAGCATGAGTGATATCAAGCTGGCCTATGCCTACCCTGACCATGCTCACCCCAGCCCCCGAGGTCAAACACAGTGTGGCCCTCAGTGAAATTGAGTTTGACACCCCTGGTCTAAATTAATACAAAAATCTGCCAAATAGAAGAACATCCTAATTTCAGTCATATAAACTGTCACCTTTTCAAAAATGTTGCTAATTTCATTTTGCATAAATAAGGCAGAACCTCCTCAGGGACAAAACTTGTCAGGGAAATGATGTACCATCTGTGAATTGTGTACAAAGCGATCAAAACAAGCAATGGAAAAGAGAATCCAAAAATATTGTCAAGAAAAACACTCTTGTTTGTATTACTCCCCCAACATGTTTTATCGTATTTGCCTCTACAACACCAAGGTCAGGGTGGAATAATTTTCAGGGAAACATATAAATAGTTTGTGGTATCATCTTCAGGAATGCATCTGAAGAAAGCCAGTAGCTTAGCCTGCATTATTATTCTATCCAGCATTGAGTCTACTGGATAATCCTGTCATGTACAAGACATGCAGATTGTCTACACAAATAAGACTCTTTGTTTACACCAACATATTTGTTGATCAGGCAGTATCAGAGATATTATAGAGACACATGTGGGGCACGGATCATCTGCTTTGCTGCTCAGATCCTGAATTCTTTCAGTTCAGCTTGTCATGTTCTAAAATATCACGACTTTATACATGAAAGACTGTAGGTTAAAAGGCAAAGTCTCCCCCAAACCTAACATAATTCCTGGTGACTTGATAAACAAATGTACATAGCTGTTTTTGTTTTTGTTTGCAATGGTGAAGAATTACTCTTTCTTTCTTTTCCTAGGATTTATTATTTATTTATTTATTTTATTTCCTACATTAGCCAACCTGCTATTTCTTATTGGTCTCTCACTGAGTTAGTAAGCAAGTCAACTTTGCTTGGCTTTCATTAAATCAGCTAAAGTTGATTAAGTGATGTTCCAGTTATACAGGAGTGCTTCACTGACAACCATTCATTTCATGACTATTCAAAGTTACAATAGCAACTCAAAAAAGTGACATGCAACCATTTCTCATCCTTACAACTGTCACAACATTCCCATGTCATGTAATCAAAATTTGGGCATTTGCAACCATCATGTATTTATGAGCTGAAGAAACTTCTTGGACGAGAAGAGAAATGTCTTCAAAGAAAAACCAGAAAGTCCAGTGGCCTCTTGAAAAAGCACCTTAGGGATAACCATGACCTGGATGACTGAAAATCTCCATAGACATGTTTTTATGATAGTTGCAGCATCTAGGGGTCATGTGTTCACCATTTGAGACCATCCAAGTTAGCCTCCGACAAACTGGGAAGCCAGTTCACTTAACAATCACACAATTCATTTCACTACAGTGATTTACTTAACAATCATGGCAAAAGGGTCATAAAATTGTGCATGACAACTGCCTTGCTGAAAATTCTGGTTTCAGTTGTGGTTGCAACTTGAGGACTACCTGTATTCAAATTTTGAAAAAATGCTAAGATAAAAACTTAAAATAAAAAGGCCATGGAAGGTTTTGTGCAATAAGGAGAGATCCCATGTACACAAGGTTCTCAGTTCAGTAGAGCTGTGTTGAGACACAACAGGAAGATTTTATGTGATTGACATAAAAAAAGGCCTAGGCTCTCTGAAAAACCATA
This sequence comes from Sibynophis collaris, assembly GCA_036250565.1. Lineage (NCBI taxonomy): Eukaryota > Metazoa > Chordata > Lepidosauria > Squamata > Sibynophiidae > Sibynophis > Sibynophis collaris. Next base: position 27,251 of record JANHFK010003550.1, on the reverse strand, counting down.
TACTGTCACATAAACCTCTCTAGGCCTTAAGATTAGCAGATTTCCTTAATTCAGCTCTTTTTTCAATAGAGGCTGCATTTACTTGAGATATCAGGGAGAGCTGAGTTGCTCCTCTTGATCTTTGGAATTTTCTATCAGTGGAAATCTCGTGAACTTTCTCCAGATATCTTTATCTCAGCATGCAAAAGGATTATTTATGGAGTGCTCCATAAATTGTGTAAACGGTTTTGACTGAAAGTATTGAAAATATAGGGCATTGTTTGTTTATTATAAGGTGCTCTTAAATTATGCCTTTAAAATATGTTGTTTGCTTTTTATAGAGTATTATTCATTGGAAGAAAAGTGGGATGTCAATATTTTAGAAAAGAAAGCTTCTGTTCCTTAAATAACATTTGCCTACTATCTTATTTTTTTAAAAGCTCCAGTCACAGGAGAGAATTAAATGTTTTCTAGGACATTCAAAACATTTAAGAAGCTTTATAGGTTTGGTCGATACTCCATACACAGCAATTTTCCATTCACAAATTTCCCCTGTTGACTGCAAATGTTCTTAAACAGACATGTCAATCTGGAAAACGTTCCCTAAAGATATAAACATTGTGAAAATGACTATGCTAAAGTGTGGAGATATTTGGAGGCAGACAATTGCTTTTCCAGATACTTATGGAAAATAGTGTAGTGATTTTATAGCCTGGTCTCCCTGTCATTGGAAGTTGAATATTCTACACCTGGATAGACTGGATAAGATCTTTCTGATGAAATCTGAGATCTTTCTAAGCAACTCAGACAAAAGAGAAAGCTTCCAGAGAAATAAGAAGTTCACTCTTCCTATTTTTCAGGCAACTGACAGTTTGGGAAAAAAGTAGGGTTGAGTGTGTGAGGAATTAACACTGATGGTCATGGACTGCTATTATCTGTTTCAACTTATCCTGCAGTGGGGATTGAGGGAATTCATTCCAGTTTAGTAAAAAGAGACTTGACTTAAGCTGGCAGAAGCTGAAGAAAACAGCTGCAGAATTCCAGCTGACACATTTAGCAGAAATAGTCTGTTTCCTGAGTGACATGATATTACAGGATTCCCAGCACTCTTGGCTCTGAAAACCAGGAGTGGGAGGTCACAGGAGCTATTTTACTTGGAAGCAATTGTTGAGGGGGTGATGACATCCTGAATGAACTTAGGCTATAAAAAATGGAGCTGATATGCTTAATACAATTCCATTGCAAGTTAAAGATTTGGCTGCGTGATAATTTGGTCAAAGATGGAGGGGAGTGTATTTTGCATCTGTAGCTGCAATCTTGGTTCTAAATCCAAATGAAGGAATAATGGATTTATTATTTTGTTATGGGATATTGTATTAAAGGCATTGATGGTCACAACCAACCGAAACTACTGCGTTTCCCCGAAAATAAGACCCTATCTTGTATTTTTTTGAACCCTGAAATAAGCGCTTGGCCTTATTGCCATGCGCTCAAAAGCCTAATTGGGCTTATTATAAGGGGATGTCTTATTTTGGGGAAAACATGGTAGAAACTTCAAAAGAGTGACGAAAAGAGTGGATTCTGTGGAAACCAGCAGTGTTGATCATTTGTTTTTTATTTGATCATTTTTATTCATTTATATGCCATCCAACTTCCAATAATTCACACATAAAAAGCATTTATTGCTTTTTACGTAAACAGAAGAGCTGTGGTGGCACAGTGGTAAGAATGCAGTATTGCAGGCTAACTCTGCTGACTGCCAGCAGTTCAATTCTCACCGGCTCAAGGTTCACACAGCCTTCCATCCTTCCGAGGTCAATAAAATGAGGACCCAGACTCTTGTGGAAAATATGCTGACTCTGAAAACCACTTAGAGAGAGTTGTAAATTCAAGTTTTTTCTATTTATACTTCTAAAATATCAATTAACATTCTAAAGCCGCTAAAGTTAGTGAAGTGGTATATAAGTCTAAGTGCTAAACAAGCCAACAATCTGGGATGAAGAGTGAATGAATTAGGAGTAAATGGAGATATTCTGAAAAATTGTGTAGGTTCTTCTCAAACATATATTGGCAGCATTAGGACCACGAGACAAAGGACAGGCACTTATGAAAGCCTGCTACTATTCCTTAATTCAGGAAGATTTTTGTATAATTATTTGCATTTTTAAAAGGAAAATATCCAGAGTTTAGGACTTGGTATTTTTTATTTCTTCTAATTCTGTTCCCCTGGAAAGACCCATTTAAACAGCATTCAAGGCATATGCCCCATCACATCCTAAGTAAACCTGAACACTAATGCTTATACAGATAATATAACCCATGTTTGTTTTGTTGCTGTGCAATGCTTGACTAGTGCAAGTGTAAAAATAATCTAGGAAGGCAGAGGAAGAAATAATAAAGGCATCCATCAGGATCAGCTTAAAGGCTTAGGAAAAAGAGATGAGTAGCACTACTGTTGAAATAAAATTCCTTATTGTTTTGACTGGTGTGAAATACAACAGCAAAGCTGTCCTGGTAATCCAGATATGCATATAACCAACATCATTCTCAGAATTGCCTGGTGGCTCAAGGCTAATAGAAACAAATAGGGAATTGACTGGAGGACCTCAGCCTGCTTATATGGTAAGCTAAGCAGTGGGTTTTTTTTAAACAATAACAATAAAAATACTTTAGCATCTGACTAATTTCTGATGGTTTTGTCAATGTTCACATGACTCCTAATCTTTCTTTCTTCGGGGTGCACGCTGAAGTCAAGGACATGTTTTCTCATCCTTCTTTGTTATTTTCCAGGTGCCTTTTCTTATAACCTTCTGCTATTTCCCTTAGGAAGATTCTTCAGCTCAAGTCCCGGAATCAGATCTGTGTGGAGGTGGTTGCCAAATGCAAATCTCAGCTGTTTGAGAAAGTTTTGCTGATATAGCTACCAATTCCAAAAAAAAAAACCCAAAACCAAAAAGGTTTTCAGTTCATATAAATTGTTGAAATGAAATGTGTTAATGAACTATGACAGCTTTATTAGAGCATCGCTTCTCCTCTGTAGTATGGATGTAACGCACCCTGTTATTTTGTTCCAAGATTAGATTGATCTGACCTATTGCCTGTGGCTCTTTTGTGAGTTGTCTGTGAACTCTTAACCTGAACATATCATTATGATCTGTTTTAAGATGGGGGGGCAATGGAAAAAAGAGTGGTATTCACATGGATCAGCAGCACTAGGCCTGAAATAAAACACAAGGATATGAATTCCAGAAGACTTTGTTTTATGTTTGTAAAAATTGGATGACATTTGAAAGCTCTTGGGGCCATAGATCTCTTTGAGATTGGTCAAGCACCTGGCATCTCTAAATATACCTCTGGAGAGACAACATAAAATTAGTCTTCTTCCTATTCCATCCATCTCGGTTAGTTGGGAATTTTCCATACCACAAAGCTACAAATCTAGTCAAGCAAACAAGCAATTAATAAATGTTGTGTCTGGTATTCCAAGCAAATGTTTTACTCTGGGCACTTCTATCTGCAGTGTTCGCTTTGTTCAAGATCAGCTTCACCTTCCTTTGAGCCCCAATTATTTCTATCTTAGCTATAATGCAGTTGAAATTGCTACAGAAGCTAGATTTTTTTAAAATTTCCTTTTAAAAGAACAAACATTGTAGTTCTGTAGAGCATGTACCTTTTTTCCATTTAGGGAAGTATTTTCCTCACCCTATCTGTCAGCTCCTAAGCCTAATCTTCTGGGATAAATGCTTTGATGGCTTTTCAGTTTGTGTTAGGAGCTTTTGGGAAATGTCCATAGTCCAGACCAATACATGCAACATGAAACCAGCATACTGTGGGGCATGTATGCAAGTAATTCATACCAGTTATTTCTGAACTGAATGACTAAAGGCAGGATATTAAACCAACGAATCAATCAATCATAAATACAATTATCTTGTTTATTGAGGGCATTCAGAGGGAAAGGTAACTAACAAGCCCCTTCCCCCAATAGTTGATGGTAAGTATTTGGCTAGCCCACAGAAGCCTAAAAATCTAAATTGGGGGAAAAAATAAATGAAAGATTTTCTCAGGTGATACCTTAAACTCAAATGAAGATTAATTAACAGCACTCTGCAATCATAATGTTTAATGCTTGTGGCATGTTCATATTATTGCTTGAAAATGACCTGACCTATATTTGTAAAAATATAAGCTTCTGTGTTACTTGAATAAAAAAAATAATAGCACCAAAGCAGTAAGTGGTCATTTTCATTTATAAGACAAAATAAAAATATTAAAATAATGATAAGCAAAAGCTGACAAAAGGAGCCACTTTACTTAAGGAGGTTTATTAAAGGAGTACGCCCATTAGATGAGAGTGACAATAAGAAGCAGAAGATGTAGAGATATTCCTGCAGCTAGAACTCAGAAATACTCTGAGATCTTTGCACTTGGAAAACCTGAAGTTGAGATGGTCTCATCCATCTTTTTTGGTCCATTAAAGAAGCAAGAAAGGGAAAGAAGAAAATAGCACATGAATTATTGACTACGCAAAAGATTCTGATTAGGAAAATTTGATTTCTGGGACAATGGCCATCCATACCAGGATGATATTCTGCAGGTGCAAGAGGAGCTGTACCTCCTAAAAACCATGCTTGGCCAAAAGATGGCAAAGTTGGTCAAGAGATATAGAGTGAGTCTGCGCAGAATAGAGATGAAAATTCTACCAGTTATTGGGTGTATTGCTGTGATGGGATCTATTAAATCACTCAGTCAGAAAAAATATGGCTCATAAAATTCATATTCTTGTGTCTATACACCAGTGCTCAGAATGTGGTAAATAAATAAAATGAGCTTGAACTCATAGTACAATAAAGTGTATACAATTTAATAGTTATACAGTTATCTGGTGGGATGATTCCCAATTGGGAGGGTAGAACTGAAGGATATAATTTGTTCAAATGAAACAGAAGCAATGGAAAAGGAAGGAGGGGAAGTTATATTGTATGTTAAAAGTATCCACTCCTGCTGAGCAATCCAAGTGAATAAAATTGGCAAGGCTATACAGTAGAGAATTCATAGCAGTTAAAAAACAATGAAAGCAATACTGTTATTGACATTTACTATTCCTTACCCTATCAAAGAAAAGATGGGAATGATCTTCAGAAAATCAAATTGCAGATTGTTTTAAACACCATAAATTAGTGATAATGGGGGACCTTAATTACCCCAGCATCTGTTAGGAAACAAATTCTTCCAAGCATGGTCCGAATAGGAATTTCTTCTTGTTGACAATCTTCTCCATCAATGAGGGACAAAAAGAACCGGATGAACATTTATCCTTAGTCTAGCTATTGCAGACTTGTTAAAGAAGTGGAAAAAATAAAAGCATGGGAAAAATGACTATATAATGGTGGACACCTTGATTTCAAGAAAACAAACATTAAATAGAGTCACACTTGAGATTTGTAGGAGTATGGTTAAGGAATGCCTCTTAAACTTCCAGAGCCAAGTAAATTTCATCTAAGTATACAGAAGAAACTTGCTGACCATCTGATCATTTAGATACTGTATTTGAGAAAACCTGGAAATGATGACCGGCTAAATGAACTAACAAAGAACAAATCTCATATCTATCTTTACAACAAAGGGGATCTGGAGAAACTACAAAGCACTCAGTCTGATAATGATGCCTCGGAGATTCTAGAGCAAGTCATAAAGAGATCAATCTGTAAGCATCTTGAAAACAATCCAATAATTTATAGGAGCCAGCATGGATTTGTCAAAAACGTGTCCTGCCAGACTAAGCTTATCTCATTTTTATCTTTGAATTGCTTTCTTAATAGATTGTCAAGCACATTGCTGAAATCAAGATAAATGCTTACAATTTTCCCACAGAATATCCCATGACATTCTGGTTAGGGAGCTAGTTAAATATGGGCACAGTGGCATGACATAGATGCCTCTGAAATTCTACTCAAAGAGGGCTTGTCAAGTGAAGTAGGAAGCCACAAGGTTTGGTCCCGGATTATATACTCAACATTTTTATTAATGACTTGCAAGAGGATGAAAAGAGGAGAGATATCAAAACTGTACACAACACAAAATTGGAATGGAAACCTAATACCCTACAACAGGGGTGTCAAACTCACAGCCCACGGGAAGGATGCATCATGTGCTGGCCTGACCCCCACCTGGTTTAGAGAAGGGGAAAAAAGACCCGATACGTCATGTGACACTGCTGTGACATCGCGAGTTTGACACCCTTGCCCTACAAGATAGAATTAAAATTGAAAACAATTTTGATTAGTTAGAGCAAATGGCTAAAATAACCAAAAGAAGTCCAATAGAGTAAGTTATACACTTAGAAAATAACACAGGTATATAATGAAAAATACTTGGCTTATGGTAAGATCTTGGAATAATATTTCATTATAAATTAAATATCATTAAGTAATATCATGCAGATGCCAAACAGACAAAAGCAATTTGACGTTGCATCAATATAAATATAATTGACAAATCATTGGAAGTAATAATTCCACTTTATTCTGCATTGATCAGGCACTACAGACTAAGTATTATATATTGATCAAGGTCCATCTGAATTAAGATGCTCAGCTCTGAATGCCATAGTATAATAACAATCCAGAAAAACACTTAACACAGAGAAAGACAATGAAGATAATCAAAGTCCTCTGAAGAGTCATTGAAAGAAATGGGAATGGGAATCTGAGAAGGAGATACAATTGGACTCTTCAATTCCTGAATGCTTGCCGTATGAATAGATCAAGGCCTTTTCTCATCTCACAGTATCTAAGACTCAGAATAATAGTTTTTAAATTACAGTAAGAGAGGATTTAACTGAATTTTAGAAGACTCCATTAAAACTGTAACAGCAATTCAACAGTGTAATTCAGTAGCTCTCAACTTATGGTCTGCAGACCCCTGGAGGGCCACAATGTCATTACAGGGGGTCCTTGAAGGCTTGAAGAAATGTTATGATTTAAATCTTGAGTTACCTCTTGGTGGTCCATGGCCATTGTCTGTGGCCACAAAAGGTATTTAAAGAGGGTCTACGGTGAAGAAAAGGCTGAGAACCATTGTGGTAACCTGCTACTGAGTGAGATGATGAGTTCTCTTCTCATTGTTCATATGTTTGCAAAAATCTATAGTAGTGTTACAGAACCTATAAGGGCCAGAAACCACTGGAACTTCTTCTTTGATCACCTTCCTGCCTTAATGACCTAATGTCTTCTTTCAACTCTATGATTATTGTTGCATCCTTGAGGCTACACCGCTGATCCACAAGTATGCCGATACGGAAGCTCCTCCCATTGGCTGAACTGTGACAGCCTTTCGACGGGAGAAAGAAGCCTCGCGATTGGGTGACCCATCTGACAGCTGCTATGTAAAGAGCTGTCAGACAAAAAGTTGTTGTTGCCGGTTCTGGAGTTGCCCCTGTTGTTAATGTTAGTGGTTAGCCAAATAAAGGTTTTTACTTATGGTAACCTGTCTTGCCTCAGTTCCTTGACACCCTTGTTCCCCGAACAGAATAATTATATTTTCCCCTTATTTAGGAGTGGATAGTTATAAATGCTTCTTGGCAATAATTCTATTCTATCTCTGAATGTCATAGTTGTGTGAAGGGATTGGGCATTTCCCGGGCAACAGTGATGTTACCAGCTAATCCTTTCAACTCACAAGTACCTTAAATGATGCCTCAGACCTGAGCAGGATGGAACGAAGGGTTAAGGTAAATGACAAATACAAGTTTTTGTTTGATTTTGCTCTGGTTTCAAATTTTCTTGATTTTTCCTTGAATTGCATATAAACTTTATCTGTTTTTATCTGTCTGGCAGAATTGTAGTAATTTAATTGTCACAAGCCCTGTTTAAATTATCTAGACTGTTGATTAAAAATGTTCCAAAAATGTATATCTATTTTAAGGTTCTCCAGATGAACTCCCCAGACTGAAAGTTAAATCTGGCAGGAAGGACACAAATTGGCAGAAAATTAAGTTGTCCTTAACATCAGTCATTCTGTTGCCCAAAGAGACAAGTTGCCAAGTCTACAAAGCTTCTCTGCTGTAAATCGATGCATTTTATTATCCATTTTTTCCTTTCCTTTCTTAATTCTCATTATTTTTATTTGTCAGAGAATATTGTTTATTCTTAAATAATAATTTAATCACATATAGAAAAGATTCAGGATATTTAACTACTGTTATGTAATGTTGATATTATTTCATATACTAGTCAGTTTTAACTGACAGCAACTAAAATCCTATATGGAATTTATTTGAATGGGTTCTAGAGTCTTCTATCATTTAATATTTAAATATTTATCCATTAGATGCCATGCAGAATCTAAGAGGGATGCGCCAATATGCAAGTTTAAAAAATAAATAAACGATAGATCATAATAAGGAGTTTGCCATAAATTCTTAAATAAGAGAAGAAACCACTTGGACAGATGATGGAAAAGTGTTCCAAACTTATGAATCTGCCAGACTTAAAAGTCTCCAAATAAATTAATTATCTTGGCATGCAATATTTAAAAAAAAAAAAATCAGAGGATTTTCAAAACCAAGAAATAAAGGAAAACAAAAACAGACCCATATCATTAGTTAATTTAGATACCAGGTTGGCAACTACAGAGAGTTGTTTAGTGTATTATTCACCCATCTCAGTCTGGATTTATTAAAAATAGACAAGCAGAGGATAATTTATATTTATTAATAGTTAGGTTGAATATAATTCAAGATATATTAGATGTTGCTACATTAGTATCTTCAGATGCTAAAAAAGCCTTTGACATGGTACAGAATAATTTTCTAAAGCAAATTATCTGTATGTATGGTTTCCCTATGCTTTTTTATTAAATTGATTACAATTTATTACTTGCAACCAGTAGCAAGATAACAACATCATTTAATTTATGGAACAGATGAATTATAGCATGGTATACATTAGGGTTGTCCACTTCAACCACTGATATTTAACTTAATATTTGAATCACCAGCAATGATTATTAAGCTAGCTCATTATCTGACTGATATAATGAGTTCAGGGTATGAATAATTTTTTATATGCTGATATTGTCCTGACAATTCTGGAAAACTCTTCTGTAAAATGTCTAACTTCAAGTGCTTCACAATTTTGAAAATAAGTTATAAATCAATTGAAAAAAATCCAATTTACTATCCTTGGAATTTGTTATATTAATAAACCAATGTAAGACATTGCATTTTGTCATATGCATACAATTTATTAAAATGTAAATTAAATATACCAAAATATTTCAAATATGTGGAAATTAATATTTTGGATGTCATATATGGATAGATTAACATTTTGCAATTTTATTCAGATTGATAGATTTCTAAGGATATTTATTGGCAAGACAGGTCATCAAAGATTTCTTGCTAAACTGAAATAATTTCCTGAACAAGGATGGTTTAATTTATCAAACTTTCAAAAATATCGTTGAGGGTTTATTTTATCTTCAATGTTTGTGTGGGATAAGAATTTTACTGAATATCAACATCTATGGACTTTATTAGAAATTAATTACATATCTTCATTAAGATCCTGACAATTACTAGAGTCAATATATCGTCAAAAATGGTTATTTTCTTTCCTGCCATATGTTCAACTAGATATTTTTTTACTGGAACGCAGAGTGGGTTTTGATGTAGAGCCTCGTGTATATTTAACTTTGTAGAAAAACTTTACTTTAAATGGGGAAACCTTGTATTGGAAAATCTGAAATAGTCAATTAATTTGTAATTGTTATTTTAAGGATATTTAACAATTACAGATTTTTTTTCTTTGCCTATAATCAGTGGTAATATAAGCCAATGATGGACTCAAAGGTTTATGACAACCATTGTCCAGTCTCCAATTTTCCTTGCTGGTGAAAATTGTTGAAAAAGTAG
>JANHFK010003548.1:46965-62059 GCA_036250565.1 Sibynophis collaris | reverse complement strand
AAGTCCATTTAGATTTTTAAAGCAGACAAAACAGGTCAAACAAATTCTAAATGTATTTACTTGAAAATAAATTTATTTATACTCACTAAGCGCCCCTGCCAACTGAAACTTGCATATTTAATCAAGTTTTATAAAACCTTATGAACAAACTGCAGATTGTCTGATTGTTATGTGAAAGGTTAGTAAATAGTTAAGAAATGTCTGTTGGTAAGAGATCTCTATTATTTCACTTTATTCAAATGGAAAAATAAGTATAGCTTTTAGAAAAAAGCAAATCTACACAGGTTTAATTAACAGTAGATTCTGTAAGAACTACTAGAGGGTGAAATCCGAAGTTTCATGAGCAAAGGTTTGCTCATATGATCAAACTTGTTTTCTTCCTGTGTTACAGGGAATATTTCCTTCAGAAAATTTGTCTAGAGCAGATTTTGAGAGAAATTTAGGAGGAAAACAAAATTGACTTGCTTAGTTCTTCTGATTGTTCTTCATCCAGAATGTCCTCCCATATACAAACATAGACATTTGAGCGTATCTGAAAAACCTGAACTAGCACTAAAATTGGCTAATTACATGTTATGAAACCAGATAGAGTTCTTATTGCAAACTATGATTATGAGCATAGGTAATATTTACTGATGAATTTGCACACAACCTTTGCACCGAGCAATCCACCATTAAGGCAGTTTATTTTTTTTCTACTTTCTCTTTGCAAGTGATCAATAATTTTTTGCTCATGTCTCCTTATATGCATTATGTGGGAGCAAAGACATAAGCCAAGATAGTTTCATTATAGTGAAGGTTCAAACCTCACTTCTCAGCTTATGTATCTTAACTGAAAGTGGGCAAGATTATCAAGAAAAGGAATGGCAATTTCCAGGCAATTTTTCTTTGTTATGACATCCAAATCCCTACTACTTGTGCTATTCTCTGCACATATTTAGTCATACAATATTATACAATCACAAGTTGGAGGTATGATGCTAGGAAATACATACAACAATACACAGATGCATACATACCTAGTCATTTATAAGAGCAGCAGTTCCCAAACCAAAAGACTTTGGTGCAGTGAAAAGAAATAAAGAAAACATAAGCCAACAAAAATAAATAAATATAAATATGCAACCGTAACATAATCCTTAATGTAAGGCATATTGTTTTTAAATCAAATTTTTAACAAAGCTGGCATATGATATAGAGACGTGCTGTTATTCTGCAAATCAGAAAAGCTGTTGTAATATTAGTATTACATGGGCTAAAGGTAAAGGTTCCCCTCGCACATATATGCTAGTCGCCGAAGAGCCAGTGCTGTCCGAAGACATCTCCGTGGTTATGTGGCCGGCATGACTAAACGCCAAAGACCCATGGAACACTATTACCTTCCCACTAAAGGTGGTCCCTATTTTTCTACTTGCATTTTTTACGTGCTTATGAACTGCTAGGTTGGCAGAAGCTGGGACAAGTAACGGGAGCTCACCCCCGTTACGTGGCACTAGGGATTTGAATGCTGAACTGCCGACCTTTCGATCGACAAACTCAGCATCTTAGCCACTGAGCCACCGTGTCCCATCATTACACGGACTGCAGATAATCTAAACCTTTGGGGCCCTAATTTATTAGGCACTTTTGTAGAGTATCCTCTATTAATTTCCATGGGGCTGATTTAGAAAAGCCCATCCAGAAACCTCAGCAGTTGATTTGTATTCACAAAAAGTAATCATCCATGTTTTAGCACATACTTAAACTTTCATGTAAGGTTGCTATTAATATAATTTTTATTCCTGTAAATGATTCTTGTACTGCAAGATCTGCCTGTCATATCAAATATGATTGTCCTTCAATTCTATCAATTGCTTCATTTATTTTGATAGATTTTTTCTTGATGTATTAGAAGAGAGTTTTTTATAATTTGTTTTACATTATTTTGAAATAGTATTTTGTATTTTTTAATAGCTGAAGTCCAGTTTGGGTTTTGCTAATGATTATGGCTCACTAAATCATAGCCACATTGTCTAGTGCAATTATCTCTAATGCTTTGAAAACTGGAAACAGTATTGTATACTGCAGCATTTAAAGCAGTGAAGCAGTAAGCAGAGATTGTAATACACCCAACTGACATTCTAAAGAAAGAAAAAACAGCTTGCAACTGTTCTTTTTTAATACATCAAAGCAACTTAAAAGAAGCCAGTAACACTTCCATTCAAGAAACATTTAGGTCAAAGGAATAAAAAATGCCTTAACTAACTCTAAAGTCACCTGTAGTACGGAAAAGAGAACTGGACAAATTTGCAAGAGAACTATAAACATATCTTCCAACTTTTTCTCATTCAAAAGAAGTTCATCTTTGGCAGGAATAGCTGTGATGGTGAAAGATTTTTTAAAATTATTTTTCCTTTGTTCTTTAACTAATCTAAACCACTTTTATTTCTTCCAAAACTAAAAAAAAAATGAGTAGATTGAGATTAGTGTGTTCATGGAAATGATTTAAAACTTCTGTACCTGGCAAAGTTCTGTCATCAAATCTATAGTCCTTGTAGCTATTTTCAAGTTAAAATAAAAAGTGTAAGGCAATCAGGTCACAGCCCAATTGAATTGGTGCATTAAAGAACAGACTTTTTTTAATAATGAAGATAAAACTTTTAGTTATGTCATCAAAAATCCTGATTAAAATTATAGTTGAAAGCTATGTTTAAAGTGAAATACTGTCCATGTTTTCAATTATTATTAATGCTATTTAATATGCTTTCCACTTATTAATCCTAGAGGAAAATATTTCTAGGAGAATAAATGTTCTTGAAAATCGAAGCTTAATTATGTATCAATTTCATATATAGCAAATATTACCCCTATTCTAGAAACAAATAATGATGCAAATAATCAACATAATTTTCTACATCCTTAACCCTGACCAGAGGGATAAATTTATGCAATTCATAAGTATAAGCATTCTACTATATTGTCTGCACATAAACTACAATTAGCCCTACAATAGGGCTAATTTGTCTGTTATGAACTAGTGGTTCACCCTTGGAGATCCACATCTCATATATTATTTGAGAATAAGTTCCATTATTTTCAACGGTTTACTTTAACACTTTGGGCTTGAATTTTAGAGGCACAATTTGAACAAGCAGGCTTTCTACTACTTTTACTAGCAAATTTCCAAACACCTGCTCTTAAGAGATTGAGATGAAATATTATATTGTGAGCTGCAGCAGGTGAAAAGAATATAAAGAATCACTTTCAAATACAACTTCCTAGTGAAAAATGCATGTTTATATCCAAGCCCATAGATTCGTTATGGAAATCTTGAAAATCAGCTACCAAATGAAAGTTACCAAGTATTTTTGATGACCACAGAAGTGTCTTATATACATTCATCTTACTGGTTAAACTGCAGGTTTTCAAAGCTTTCTCTATCAATCAACCCCTGCCCCCAGGCTTCTGAAGTTTGAGCTTCAGTTTATCCCAGTTCAGCCTCTGGTTGCCTGGCCAGAGACTTATACAAATATAAAATGCTCCTAGAGCACCCCGACATTCTCAATAGCTATGTATGCCCAAAGAGAGCTGCATCTCAATCATCAATCGCTGTGAAGAATCTGTTAAATTCCAGTACCATGAATCCATTTAACTTCGGATTACCTGAAGATTTGTCCAAGTTGCTTAACTATTTTTGAACATGTTATTGCAAAAATTTATCACACAACATTTAGTTAGGCTCCTGTGCAGTTTCAATATCAAGTGAAATTCAAATAAAAATAATCATGTGTGGCAGTTATGAAACTGTATCTAAAATTGCAATCATGAATTTATAGAAAATATTGAATTCATTATAACATTTACTTGGAATTAAGTAAAGGAGCATTTATGAGTCATTAGGCTATCTAAATTGATTTTAGAACCAATTTACAAAATTTTGAATATTCAAATTTTTAAAAATTGATTTACCACGCCTTCTATTTCTGTACTTACAATTTCTTTCTATGAGGAACAGAGAGAGACCAAGGCTGGTGAGTTCATATGGAACTTAAGGTTATAATGATACCTGTAAGTTTAGCACAAAATTAAAAAAATAATAATTTGGCAAGTCTAAAGCCTGAGTGATCTTCAAAATAAGCCGAATTCATTAATGAAATAGATAACTAAAATTACAGGGAATCTGTAGTTTATTCCTCTATAAAACTGAAGACATAACTAAAGTAGTTTGACAAAATCTTACATATACTATTTGTCCAACAATTTGATTGCAGATGAAGGAAAATAGATTACAGTAGGCTTGCTTTTTTCAGCGAAGTTCATAACTGAATTTCATTTTTAAACTAATTCAGAACAACAAAGAAACTTGCTATCTAAAAATGTTCTGATGGGAGTGTTCCCAGAATGCTTTTTTACCCAAAAGTCATTTCACATTTTTCACTTTTTATAAAAATGTTGCAGTACTATTAAAATAGCAGTTCTGAAATAATGTGGCTTTATAATTATCTGTTTAAAAGAAAAGCCCCTCACATATTGGTTAGGCTTTTGTTCCATAGCAGTAATGAAACTGTTCATGTGACTTTATGAGTCAGTACTAAGAAATGTAAGCGCCACCTATGAAAAATTACAGGTTTTCAAAACTAAACTTTATAGGCAGCAGACCACAATGCAAGTTGTTTCACTGAAGTAAGTCTGAAGTACTATCTTTCAGTTAAAAATGGCATCTTTATATTACAATTATGTGCTGATTCATGTGAAAGCTACTTTCTAATCTATCCCACATTGGCTGCCCTTAGAACAAAGTATACACATCAATAAAAATAAATATTTTTCCATATTAGTTATATGGTAGCTTAGAAACATATAAATTCAGTTCTGAAATCCCATGTCTTATCTTCAGTTCTTCCAAAATCACATTAAATTTAAACTGGCAAAAGTGATTATATAAGCAATTTGTCATAAATGATCTTTAGAAGCAGATCACTTTTATCGTTAGTGCTACCATTCATATACATATGGCCTGAAGTTGCTACATTATGACTTTTAACTAACATCCTTGAACAAGACCATGGCTTCTATTAATATTGATGACAACAATTCAGAAATAAGGTGAACCAACTAACCACAAAACAAAGGCACAAGGCTGAACTTTAAGAACAACTTTCTTAACTGACTTTTGACAGCAAAATAGAAATTGGAGCTGGTTAAAAACATTCCAAAATTATTGAATGATTATTTTAAAAAAAATAATAGTGAAATAAAAATCAAACTGAGGAGGTGTCTGAAAAGCAGCATTTGCTTAACTGATTTCTTTTGGAATACCAAAATATTCTGCTATTAGGAACTCAAGTACATTCAATATACAACATTTCTCTTTTTCAGCACAGATCTTAATTTTGTTAAAAGGAGAAAACAAATGAAAAAAGAAACCTAAAACCTCCATGTTCTTCTTTAATTCCACATATCTGACATCTGAATAATTAATAATGTAGTCATATTATTTATTCCACCTATTAAGATTGAAATTTTTAATATTCTAAATGCCTTCAGATGTCCATAACATTTTTATATACATATAAGTAATTGTCTCACATATATTTACATGGCAAGTATTTTAATAAGAGAACCACTACATCTACATTTCTAGTGGAGCAGCTTGTCCAAAATGCTTTCTTTCTTGTGGAAAAGTTCACAGAGGTTTTGGGAGTAAAATATAAAAGACAATTCAATGATGTAAACAATCTTTGTCCTATGTTTCAGACTACATAAAGAGGCTATTAACTGATATTGAAATTTCAGGGTAAGGTTTTTGGAAATAGCTACAGAGTGAATTTTTTACATCTCTCCTTTTCAGTTGTCATGATGAAACAGTATTTTTCTTAGAAAGCATGTACTTCAAGCAGTATAGGTCAAAAAATTAGCTCATCCTCCTCGATAGATGCTGGTTAATCGTTCTAGCTCTTTGCAGTTGTCCATGGAAATAGCTTCTGCTTTCTTTCGTAGGCGATCATCCCGATAAACTTTTGCTGCATAGAGTAAATCGGTTTCTTTAAAAATAAATGAAAAAAATATGTCAGAAAATCAAATTTAAACAGCTTCTCCTCAGTCTAGGTTCTTCCACATTGCCAAGTAACAAAAGGGTATCTTCTACTTCAAAATCTACAATCTTATTTACTTTTTAATGTGAAATATTTTTATATCTGTTTTCATTAAAAATAGAAATGGAGGAAGGAAACATTATCATTCCATTAAATATAGCTTGTACACATTGTGACAGAGAAAAAGATGTCCATCCAAATTATGGATGGTGGAAATGTTGCTTTGATCTTAATCTTCTACATGTTGCTTTAAAGTCTACTAAGATGTAAATTTACATATAGATTTCTGTATATCTATCAGAATCAGTTATTCAACTGAATACAGAAATTATCCATTTGCTTGGGCTGAACTTCAGTTTATATCTCCATCAACTCAAGCAGATTAACCACAAAAAAATTAGAGTTAGATGTTATATGAAACCTCTGGTTGACCTTATTCAATAATTTTATGTAATTATTAAAATGTACATTTTAATATGTAAGATAGAATTCTGCAAACAAAGTATAAATAAATGCAGGGAAATTGGTAGATGTTTTCGCTGGTAGAGGCACCACGGGCCAGTCCTTTGTTCTTCCCAGGGTGGCCCCGCTGGCCAGTTCTAAGCAATCCCCTGGGCTGGATCTGGCCTGAGGCATTGAGTTTGACACCCCTAGTATACAAAGAGAGAAGAAGGCTTTGCCAAGCATCTTGACTATACCTTTCAATCTAGAAGAAAAATGTCATACATCAAACTTCTACCACATGGGATTCTGTACAATTCCTTTTCTTCATCAGCAATCACTATGTAGTTCAAACGATGACAAATGCTACTAAAAAATAGCACTCTTACAATGATCAAAATATTAAATGCTATGCTGCTTGGAAGAAGTTAATAGATGACTGCAAAGATGCAATAGCAGTGAGGAAAAATGCTTCTTGGCCACCAATGCTGCTATCTTGCATTCAGAGGAACTTATATGACCTTCTCAAGAGATTTTACTCCATTACTCCATACTATAGTGCTTTCAAAGATCCAAATTAATAAAATTAATAGAAGGCAGTTCTACACAAATTAACAATATACATAAAAGTTATCAATGGTAGTCCAACATTTTTATCCTCATATTTGAAAAACAAAGTGGGGGGGAGTGTAAATGAAGAGAATCATGAAGTGATCATGACTGAGATAAAACAAAACCGGAAATTTCGTAAAAATGATACATGGATCTTATGTAACCTCTAGTTTTATATAAAATGTCAAAAAAGTAGTGCTGGTGTAATCTCTGAGAATTCTAAACAATTTGGAGGATTTTTTTTCTTCCAACAGTCCAGCCAACATTGCTCAGGAAATTCTCCACTACCTCTTTATAGCTGTATTTGAGAAAGTGTTCAATGTCAGCTGTTAAAACTTACTTTGTTGTCTTTCCTTCCAACAGTTATTTCGAATATTTGAGACATAGTCTTCTTCTACACTCTTTTCCACCTTTTGCAAATTTGGACCTTTATATTCATTTTTAAAGTCCTTGTTGACATAATAAACAACACCCAGATTTTCTGTCTGCATCTTGTTAGTCTGCCCTGAACTCCTGTAAAAAGATTCCATATCAATTGTCAGCATAGGTGCATATTTCAAAGTCTGCACTTAGTAAAGAAAAGCAAGACAACTTTCAAATCTATAATGTAAGTTATTCATTTACTATTTAATTTCCAAGCAAATAATTATTGCTGCAAATCCAGAAATCCAGTAATATTGCCTTAGTTATTCACTGCCTCAATAATTATGAGGCCAGAGGCACTATCCCAGCATGCAACTGGAATTTAGCTTTAAATACGGCACATTTGCCAATTACTACTATATATGCCATTACATTAATCAAGTAGTACATACTAGACTATCAGAAATAGCTACAAAAACTTATTCTTTAAAACAATTCAAACTAGCAAGTTGGTTATTTCTCACAAATGCAAACTTGCCCTCCTTCCCATCACCCAGTTCCAAAAATCGAACATTTGATTTTAACACAAGAGTGGCATGTAACCTTGGAGGTGACTGGTGTCTTGAAGGTGCTCCTTCACCTTTTAAACTCTGTTTTAATGGTTTTTTAAAATCATGTTTTATAGTTTTTACCTATAAACTGCCCAGAGTCACTCAGATAATAAATTTGATAAATAATAAAATCACAGAATGTGTTTTTAACTTTTCCATTTCTAACTTAAATCCTCCATGACATTTAATTAGATAGCATTATCTACCTCCATCATGCTACCGAGGAGACCTGGATTTTTAATTAGTCATATCAGGTTTTTAGATCAATATCTACAAAAATGTACAAAAGGAAAAGATTGCATTCTTCCTTGTTACAAAATAGGATTGTTACTTATTTGATGCATACAAGAGAGAGAAAAACGTTGATATAAATAAGAACTAAATAATGTAGAACCAACAGAATGAATTTAAAATAGCAATTTTATAGACAATTTTCTCTTTTGCAAAAAATGGACAAAGAGTCTTATGTACTTTAAGTATTTATGAATATATTTTGTGGACCACAATCCATTCCAGGTTCATCAAATATAGTACCAAAAAATAAATATCCTATATATATACCCTGTTATTTTAAGGATAGGGTCCAAGAGAGAATGGAAGGGAAGAACTGTAAAAGAAGATGCAAGAAATAAATGAGAATTATTTATAGACAATGACTGTTAACAAAGTAGGAGCGATAAAGATAATTATAAATGTATTGTTACTTACGATCTTGGATATAAGGAATAAGGAGGATTAGATACCATCAACTGGCTAAGTAAAGAAACAAGGATCAGCACAATAATTGGCATCAACTGAATGAACATGGAGAACCCCCCCTGGAAAACAAAACATCAATCAATGAAAATAATTGCAGGATATTTAGTTGTTGTTTTTTTAAGTGAAAGGAAACTATCCAGCCCATAAAAGCTAAACAGAAAATGTTTTCTATAAATATATTTCTTAAACCTTCTGAAATATGTGCATCTTAATAAATCTTGTGATATTAATCATCTACTATTTTTAAGTTTAATATTTTTAAATTGTAACGTACAAATGTTTAAAATCCATTACCTTGTGTTAAAACAGGCTTCCTCAAAATGTGTTCTAATCTCAACAATCCATGGTTTGCCAAGTAGACATATGTAAAATATTCTGAGTTCTAACAATTCCAAATTCAAAACACCATTAGACCATTTTGCAGGTCTTCTAAACCCAAAATGTTACGTTTTCTTGACATAATGGAATTTTGAAATCGGAACATTTGTTTTGTCCATAATTAATGTGATCCAGACTTAGAAAACAGTACAAAATAACAATCTACAAAATCAATCTTAAAACTGATCCAATATTGTGTTCCCGTGTCACTAAACAGCCACAATCCAGAATTATGCAGCTTTTATCAGGTTGCAATATATTAAGGTGATTAGATGAAATCTTTTAAAAATTATTTAAAGGAAGGAGTGTAGTTCTGCAATAGAAATGTCCTTTTCAAACCCCTGTATTAAATGGACCTCCTCCCTCCCTCCCAGTGGCCTGTGGTACTTAGAGGCATCCCAAATAAGCTTTATGCCTCAGAAACCACACATATGAATCCAACATTTAGATTAAACTATATTAACACTATTAGCATTTCAATTTTTATTGTTTACTTGCACATTCATTTATTAAATGTTACAGGTGTGCTTTTTTAAAAGAAACTTTAGAAAATTTAATATACAGAAAAGCATCCCAGATTAGACTGAGAAAATAGTTATTCAGAAGAAACTTACATCACCCCTTTCCTCTTCTCTTTCGTGCCCACTATGACGATGCTGATTATGGTGACTATATCCAGACCGTCCATTAGAAAAAGAATGTACACTTCCTATAAACAAAACAAGAGGGAATTGATGAGAACATAAATATAAAATTAATGTTTTAGAAACCTTTTATTTGAATCTAGGAATGGTAACCTGCAGAACCCCCTCCAAGCACATCTGTCAAACCAGTTTGATGCTATTTAGAGGTAGAAGATAGAAAATTATAGCTTAAAAACCTTAAAATAGATTTAGTGTAGCATAAAAAGAAATAAAAAATCCTTAAACTATCTTCTGTTCCTTAATTGCAACGAAAACTCTGAATATGATGCCATCAAACTATGACACTTCCTCATCCATTCTTCATGCAATCATGCTCACTGCAATACTCAATCTTGTAAGAAATGTTAATTTCTATGGTTGATCAAAAAGTTGCCCATCCTTGCATGAGGCAATTCAAAAGAGTTCTATTTTTGTCCTAGAGCAGTTTTATAATTTATAATCTGTTAACACACAAACATAGTATTTAATTAATTTGCTACAATGCTACAAATCCTCTATTTTAGGATAGAGATTAAGTCAATTTTATGGATAACAAAAAAAAGAAAAAAGTCTGAATGTTATTTTTGTCAGCTAAACAAACCTGTTGGAAAGGCTCCTCCAAAGAACATGTTGAAGAGGTCCTCTGGGGTGATATCTGCTTCACATCCCCTGTGGAAGTTAAATCTACCATTGCCTGGCTGATTGCAGGGATCTTCGCTGCCTGTGAGATCATACTGTTTGCGTTTTTCTGGATTACTTAACACAGCATATGCATTTCCAATTTCTGAAGATAGAATGTAAAAGGAAAAAAAAGGAAGAAAACATCTTAAATGAATACAAATATAACTTACTGCTGTCCAGCAAGTAAAAGTCAATATGTTTATATCAGAAAGCAAAAATTCAATATACACTCAGATAGCATGATTTGCAATATCCTTTTCCACACCTCACAACAGTCATGCTGTTGAAAATGCAATATGTGATTTGCTGCATACTATATTCTCCCCTTTTGGGAATTGGGGAAAAAACCCAAATAAAATGTTGCTGCAATGTGATCACCATTCCTGTTATCTGTTTTTAAAATCTGCACAGCCTGAACTGTAGTTTTCTAATGTATGCAAAAAATATTTTTGAGATGACGAAGTCCTATTTTGTAATGATTTTATATTATCTAAACTTGCACTCAACTCTTTTTATTTAAATTACTTTTATGTTTGTTTTCTGCACACTATCCTGGAAAATGTAGCTAGTTTCATAAGATGCCACAAGTAAATAATAGTAATGAAGGTCAAAAGGTATCAAAAACTAATTTTTGAAAAGCTTTTTTTTTTTTGGAAGAAAGCTGATGGATAGATTTTCCTGCCATATCTGATCACTTTTTGCTATTTAATTTAAATATTTTATAAACCTAGAATTCCTACCATATTTTTGCTTCAAAAAGCATTCTTCCCAAGATATGGAAAGTTACATTAGATCTTGGTAAACACAAACAATTAGAGGCTGATATAGGTGTAGCTAAATTTCATTTAAAAACCCGAAGTACTGTTTTGAGAGATTTAGTGTTATTTGGTTCCAAATAAAGGAGCGTGGCTCCTTTTACTTTCCTTCCCTCCAGAGGGAACTCTGGATTTAGTAGGTGTTCAGCGACAAGTGCAAAGCTGATTTTCTTCACCTTGTTCGTTTTTCTTCTGCTATCATTTCATCTCTTTCTTCTTTGAATCTAGCAGAGTCCATTAAAGAATCTCTGAAATCCTAGACAGCATCCATCATCTTGAAAACAGAGTCCTTCCAAATACCGTATATTCCAAACAACAAAGTCCATTTCTGTTATAGTGCAGCTGCAGTTTTAAAAAAATAAGCCTAAAGTAGATTTGCTCTCAAAACTGACTGTAAAGGGAGACGACTTCCTGTTTTTGTTGGCGGCGGTCGCATGGGACACTTCCTCGTCCCGGCGACCGTTTACCAATCGCTCTGGTGGGCTCCAGAAGGAGCACAGGCAGTCTGGTTTAGGACTGCCTGCCGAAGCCCCCAGGTCGACGGCGGTCGTCTGGGGGTCACCGGCTCAACGTCCTAGGAGCCGGAGGATCTGGCGGGGCACAGCCGAAAGGCTTTTGCTCCACTCGCTGGTGTTAGCTGGAAGCCAGAGATGATCGGAGAGAGACGAGAGGATGGAGGTGAGGACTCTTCGTGGGACTTTTAGAGGCGACAGCCCAGGAGAGTTGAGGCAAGCTTCGGGCTGTTTGAAAAAGAATTGGGGGGGGAATTTCCCCCCCTCGAAAGAGCGGCGCTGGGCTTTCCCTCTTAAAGCCGTTAGGCGAAAGAGGGTTTAAAGCGGACTTAATACACTTCGGCTGTTTGGATGATCTACAATGTTTAAGCGAGTTCTGAGTGAGTTTGGACTTTTTGTTTTTTTAAACTTTTTTTCAAGTGATTTTTGACTGGGCCTCATACTTTTAACTGGTCCTCACACTTACGACCATCCTCACATTTTATGTTTTGCACCTTATCTTGTTACTGTGGTGAAGAGAAGCACTGCAGTTGTGAAATGAGTGACACGGTTGTTAAGAATGCTACAATGGGCATAAATGTGAGGACGGTCATAAGTGTGAGGACCGATCAAAACTGTGAGGACTGGTCAGAAATCACTTTTTTCAGCCCTCCGAGTAGTCCCTATGCACATAGCCATAGCCACCCGGTCACATGACCACCAAGCCACACCCCCAAATAAGTCATAAATCACTCACAGAAGCGGTTATTAAAAAATTGAATTCCACCACTGCACAAGGAGAATCATCATCACAATTAGTATGAATATTAACCATAATAATATTAAGCCTAATGAAACTGCAAGTCTAATTTAATGAAATATTTCTCCAGTTTTTCCCATTCTATTTTATTTTTAAGGCAAAGGGGAATAACTGATTACTTAAAAACAAAATATTTTAAATGCAATATGCAACATGGGAACTAATTAATATTGACACCTAGAAATGGATAAACTCTACTTTTGCTTTCTTTTTCTTTTAGTCAATAATAGCTTTCCATGAGTATTTCATCAATACCCATGAAAAATTACTTCAAAAATGTATGTGTTGAGATGGACCACATCAAATACTATTAAATATTTAATAATTGCTTTGTCCCTACACTTAGCATTCTAACTTTCTATCCTGCAAAAACCTTACATATTGATTGATCTTGGTGGACAT
Organism: Sibynophis collaris; assembly: GCA_036250565.1. Lineage (NCBI taxonomy): Eukaryota > Metazoa > Chordata > Lepidosauria > Squamata > Sibynophiidae > Sibynophis > Sibynophis collaris. The sequence continues at coordinate 48,929 of JANHFK010003548.1, read as the reverse complement.
TACACCTTCATCTTCTACAGTGATTTGGCCTACATTACTCTCTAGTTAAATGGAATGATACTTCCTTATTTAAGGAGTTAAGTGCATAGGTTGTTTTTCATCTGTACTTCCAATGAAAAGTCAACATCCAGTAAAAGAACAAAGGTTTTTGGAAGTGAACCACTTGCCAAGAAAACTTTGGATTCCTGGAGCACGGTCTGCCCTACCTCTATGATGGGCTTTCCGTAAGGGATGAGTTGCACCTTACAAAAACTGGGAAGAATGTTTTCAGAAAACAACTGGCTCAACTTATCAGGAGGGCTTTAAACTAAAATTAAGGGAGGAGATGACCAATCTTTAGGCTCTCCAGGACTTAATTCCAACAAAAAACCCTAGAAAACAAATCAAATAATGAGGTAAGGAGCAATGAGAAGGAAGACAAACTCAAATGCTAAATATAGGATAGGAAGGATACCTAGAGTCAGACCTCAAATACCTATATACAAATACTCAAAGTTTGAGGAACAAACAGAGTGAACTTGAATTGTTAATACATGGGGGTAGAAATGATATACAGTTGTTGCAATTACTGAAACCCGGTGGGATCAAACCCATACTAATAGAAGGATACAAACTGTTAAAAAAACAGACCCCATAAAAGAGGAGCTGGAATTGCATTATATGTGAAAGACCACTATATTGTTACAGAAATGCACAAAACCAAAGACAAAAACTTCCTAGACTGCATATGGGTCAATATAAAAGGGAAAAAAAGAATGACATTGCCATACAGGCCACCCAACCAAGCAGAAAAAATAGATATATTTTTTGCTAACAAATATATGTAGGAAACACTATAATAGTAATGCGGTACTTAATTACCTTGACATCAACTGAAAGATTAATTCTGCATCAAATGAGAGATCGAAAAGGTTCCTGACCAACCCAGCTGACAACATTGTTGTCCAAAAGGTAGAAGAGGAAACTAGAGGGAAAGCCATACTGGATTTAATTTTTACTAACAGAGAAGAAGTGATAGAGGGAGTTCAAATTACAGGAAACGTGAGTGAGAGTGACCATGTCATATTGGAATTCAGTATAATGCAAACAGAAGCAATAGAACATAATCATACCAGAGTCTTAGTTTTCAAAAGAGCTGATTTTAACAAACTTGGACAAAAGTTGTGAAAGATTCCTAGGGTGAAAATCCTAAAGGGGAAAAGAGCTCACGAAGCTTGGGAAACTCTAAAAAATATGATCATATAGACCCAGTCCAGCACAATACCACTGAGAAAGAAAAACAACAAATCCAAGAAGAAACCAGCATGGCTGCACAAAGACCTCTCTGACAAATTGAAAGACAAAAAGTATAAGTTCAAAAAGTGGAAAGTGGGACACACAACTAAAGCAGAATATCAGCAGATAGCCAGAATCTGCAAAAATGAAGTCAGGAAAACAAAGGCTCAGAATGAACAAAGACTTGCAACAAAAGTCAAAGATAATTAAAAAAAATCTTTAAATATATAAATAACAAGAAAAAAGCCAAGGAAGCAGTCCACTAAGGAGAAAAGATGGCAAGGAAGAAAGAGGCAGTAGAGAGAAAACAGAGCTGCTTAACTCATTCTTTGCATTGGTCTTCACACAAAAAGAAAATATAGCCCAACCTACCAAAAACATAACTGTAAAAGAAAAACTAGAAATAAAAATTAAAATAGCCAAGAAAATGGTAAGAGAACACCTGTCTGATTTTAATGAATATAAATCATCAGGACCTGACAGATTACACCGCAGAATTCTAAAGGAGCTGGCAGATGTTATCTCAGAATCACTGTACCACATCTTTCAAAAATCCTGGAGCACCGGAAAACTACCAGAGGACTGGAAAAGAGCTGATGTGGTTCTTCAAAAAAGGACAAAAAAAAAAAAAACAGACTCAGGAAACTATAGACCAATCAGCCTAACATCAATACCTGGGAAGATACTGG